>PGCI01000296.1:0-117223 GCA_002873125.1 Puccinia coronata f. sp. avenae | reverse complement strand
AATAGACATGAAGTAACTATAATAATAAGGAATAATCATAAGGTAACCATATTAACACATAAAAGTAAGAGAAATAACTAGTAACCTTATTTTTTCCCAAAAACATTAACAAAGTTCTGGACCCTTAAAAATAAGTTAGAACTAAAATAAATAACTATTTTTTACAGAAATTATGAATAACTTCTAAACCTTGAGGATAACTTATAATATTATGTCATATTCTGAATCCTCATGTAAAATAATGTAGGGTCCCTCACTGGAAGTACCCCTGAATTCCTACTCCTTCACCTTGAACCAATTACCCGTAAGAATTGGCCACACTTATGTGTCACAGATGACATTACACACGTATGTACTTGTTATATATACATACCATATGTGAAATGTCCAATTATGGACTTATAATTGAGGTGTTGTGTATAGTTTAGGAGTTAGGCCCAATTGGGGTTTAATCCTCCAACCCCGCGCGTGGATTATATAATCTAATTGGAAATTGGCCAAATGCGTGGAAATAGCTGATCCCCTAGTTACCACACGTGTACAGGTGTAACTAGGGTACTAGTAGATTCTACGTGGTTTATTTACAAGGTTTCATTAATAAAAACCTTGAATACATAAGAGTAACATAGCCAGCGTGGCCTTTGATGATTGGCCATAGCCATTTGTGGCCCATTTGCGTCATTTGTGGCCCATTTCAGATACAAATACACGTCAGTGTTGCTATGTACCTTAGTTACAATGACCAAATAGGTTATTAAGGTCATTATAAACACTTGTGACGCTGAAATAATGATCAGCAGTGCCATTGGGATGAGCCTTGTCAGTGCCAATCTCCCAAATTGGCCACATTGCGCTGAAATATAGCAACTACACGCACACAGGCAAGAAAGGTCCTCTACTATGAGTGAAAATAGTATATATAGAGCCCTCTTTCCACGCCAAATGTTGTTCATCATCATCAATTATTATTACAGTCAATCAGTTACGCCGTGTCCTGTCCTTATTTCAGTTACTCTGCCCTGTTTGCCTGTTTTATCCTTGGTGTTCTTATTAAATCAACCATCCTACGTGACCAGCTCCTGCGCAGAAACCATCCAATCTACCCAGCAGCTCTACTTCACCCCCCTACGTGGCTTTTTGGCTTAAAAGAAGCAATAGTGAGTACTTCTTTTATCCTTCTGTCCCCATTCTGGTTCCTTAATTGGAAAAGCACTTTGGTACCACCTTCTGTTACGCAGAAACCCATTGTTTGCTTAATCAGATACCACCCTGCTTAGCAGATCTCTGATTTAGAGGGCACCTACAAACACCCCTGCGCCAGCAGGCCCCTCTATAAAAAAGAATTATATTCTTTTTATTTCTTTCTTTACTACTTTTCTACGTGAAAATACCCCACTCTACCCATCCTTTGCACTCTTATCACCTTGTGTAGCTAAAAGGTACTAGCCCTTGGCATCACAGAGGCTGACAATTGGGGGTCTGGCCGGGAAATTATCAATACTATCCGTGATAATTAACTCCTGGCACCTACTCTTTTCTACATTTGCTCCTCACTCACGCAAATATAACCAAACCCTTTAAATAATTATTTTAAATTGTTTCAACATCATTATTTATTCTTCTGAAACATATTAACCTTAACAACTTTTCTCTTTACATTAGAGAAATACCCAAACCTTCATCTATAGCTTACTCCCACCGTAAAATTCTCCTGCATAAAGAATAAAGGATACAGTAAGTTTAAACCCATCATTATTTCTTTCAAAAAAGCGTAAATTAATACTGAATTCTTTAAAAAACAGAATATGCCTGAATACACTTCATCATTTTCTACGAGGAACCTTTCAACAACATTAAACAAGGTCCATATTCCTTATGAATGGTTAAGTTGCAGGGATCAACTTATAAAAGAAACAACCAGGCATACTGAAGGATTCATCAATGTTCAACAGCCTTTGTATATGGTTGTAGAAACAGAACACGAAAATGCCTTTTGGAATTGTAGAAAGAAAACCATCCACCACATTCTATCCACTACTACTTATACGCCTGATGGAGAATTTTACTATTTTTCAGTAGATAAAAAAATATGTGTTAAATCAGAAACAGCCTGGACTCGAATAAATCAGTTCTTAGATGTAGAACCCACTCTCCTCCTCTTATCTGCAGACACGTGCTTAATTGATAAAGTAGAATATTTCTCTGCTAAAAATTTCTATGTAAATGAACACCCCAGCATTGTTCTATGATCATATCCTTCATTGTACTAAAATTTCATTTTTTTACCTCTTTCATGAATGCATTTTGTTGGGCAAAAAATATAAACATTAGACTTTTTCTCATAAATTGGTCTTGCTGCGCAAAAAATATCAAAAATTAGAACTTTTTTCATAATTCTTGTTTTGGGGCGCAAGAAATGAAACCATTCAGAACATACTGAAGATTAAGAGGCTTTATTTTACGCTTTGTATAAAAATGAGCAAAAAAGTGACTCCTCTACCTCTGACACAGAAGTCACTCCAGATTCCATCCAAAATGGAGAGTCTACGCCAAGTAACAGCCATGTGATTTGGTGGGCGCACCTCACCGACCCGCTCCACCACTTTTAAGATTGGTGGACCACAATTGATATATATACCCTCCAGTTGAGGTTGCGCGTTCAATTCACCATAGCGCTCTTACTTATTTTACACACAGACCCACTTCAAATCCCAACAACACATACCCTCTACCACAACCATCTACCTAAACGTAGTAAGTACACTCCCTAATCATACTCACAATCATACATGCTTACTACATCCTTATCCATCCACTACCTATCATCCGTCCAGGTATAACAATACCCTCCACTGCAAACATCTACCCAAAAGTAAGAAAACTCCAGAGCCACACTTACGATCATCCCTACCCCTTATGGCTCAACAACCGAGCAACTTGTCATAAGGAGAAAAACGCTAGACAAGTAAGTCGTCCTGTTTTACATACAGAAAACCAATTCAAGAGAAGATCAACACTGACATCAGATTGCCATTAAACAGTAGCATCCAACAAACCTATGCCTGGCGACAACGACTGTCTAGTCAAATTGGCTTTGCGCGCCAACCACAATCATTTTGTTGCTCAGCTCATCACCCAACCGCTCACGCCCTCCAAAAGGATCTACCTCGGCCATGGTGAGTACAAGCAATAAGTGTTCTACCCCATACAAATATCACCGCACCAACTCGTCCCATCTGCCTACCAACTAGGACATCTCCTCGGTATTAATTGCCCTTTGGCCCAAGGAAATTTGCTGCTGCTAAAAACAGTGTATGTCACCCTGCCATCTCTTGCTGTACCACTTCCATCGGCGCCCGGCCTCATACTCAAGCGATCTAGCTGCTAGTCTCTAGCAGTCTGTGCTCTCTTACAGATTGATCAAGTATATGCAGGCCATACAGGCTGACAATTCAGCATCTTCTGGCCATTTGGACTCAGGTACCGGATTTCTCTCAATTACTTCTGTAAGCTTGCCACTGCCACCATTGCTGTCTCTAACCACACAAATTGGGTTCCCCGCTCTCACTACGAAGCAATCAGGCTACCGATCCAAGCCGACTGCGCTGTTTTGCTTAGTAGTATTCCTGCCGTCCGATTCCAGTCTAATGCGGCTATTCAGCACCTTCCGGTCATTTGGACCCATCTACCAAGTTGCTTCCAACTCTTGTCACCAGGTTCTATGATCCAAGAGGAAGCAATACCAGGTAGACACCAAGACAGCCCAATAACACTCATCCTCACCTACACCCTTTGGGAACTAATGTTTTCATAACCCATTGAGTGGATTGCTTCAAACAAAAAGATCAAACCAATCATAGCCTACCGCTATGCCCACCCACTCTCTTGTGTTGCGTAGAAGTTATTTGGAGTTCTCACACTCTAGAGAGCCGACTTCTAATCCCAATTGGTCCGCACGACATTACTTAGTTGCTTACCTCTGCCCATTGCCAACCCAGAGTAATTATTAAGCATTTTTTTGCCCATTTGGGACCCTATCTATACTGGATATACTTGACTAAAAATAACACCAATGGGTCTTACTACTACAATAACCCAGATGGTTCTATCTACTAGTAAAATACCCAAAAGCAGTAATCAAAAAATTGAGATATTTGTTTACTAGCAATCTCATCAACTTTGTCCAGACTACCTGATAACAGCAAAGGAAACTAGAAGAGGTATAGAATATCCTCGATAAGCCTGCTTAACTTGGTCAACCCTTTTTACAAAAAGCTTAGATTGTATCCTAGTTTTTGTTTTTATTAGAAACATGTACTAGAGAGGTTTTATATTGCTACTAAATCAGTAATCAAAGAAAAGAAAAATGAGAACAACTTCTCAAAGATGCTCCACAACAGGTTCAGTTGCCCGTGGACCATATTACTAAAAACCAAAATGAGGATCTCCCTAGCAATCAAAATGGAAATCAAGCAGCTTTGGTCTCAGTACTAGAGAACAAAAAATATTGGTAGCCCACAGATTTCACTGTTTGAACTGATTCCCTAATCTTCTTGCCCACATGCTTTGATCAAGATTAGCTACCACTCATGCGTCTTCCACCTGATAATCCAAGACCACATGATTGCTGCTACCCAGAAGACAAACCATTCTGCAGAATTGAGAAGCAAGCAAACAAGTAGATCAGGCAAAGTCTAGCCTATGTTTGGAAATAGGGCTTTACAAAACCAAGCTACCGGCTATCAATCATTGACAAAGAGAGATTCACCGCCAGTTACCACTTCTCAATATCAGAAATCCTTGATGCGTACCACTACTAATTGGTAATCTCCCTATGACAGTATTTAATAAACTACCATGAAGCACAAAAAGATATCAGAGGAATACTTAACCAACATTATAGAGTAATTCAAAAGAAGCATTGTGAACTACGTCCTCCTATTATTTTGCTAGAATGATGTGTCCACAATTAACCAAGGCAAGATACAAGGAAAGACTAAAAGAAACTTACTCATAATTAGTGCAAGTAACTTCTGTATTAAACAACAGACTGTAGTCAAAACTTGAGAAAATTACCTTTAAGAAGGAGATCTAAGTCCTGTCTTAAAAAACCAGAGAACATATGAAAGAACTTGACTACTTAAAGCTCCACCAAGAAAGTATAACAAAATGATTGAACAAGTGGTATAACAACTACAACATTAACTGAATTCAGCTATAATATAATTTATTCTATGCTTTTCTGGCTTATCTTCCTAAGAGATATTTTGACAAACTTAAATAGTTGCCTAATATAATTCATTTAATATGTTAAGTTCTCAGCACCTCAAATACTCTGAGACTCTCTATTCACACAAGGTACACATACAATAAGCAACTTAACACTAACAACATCAATCAATCATAAAAAGAAGTAAACTGATCAAGTTAACATTAATTTGAACATCACTTGTTTCATCAATAAAGAAAAACTGTTACCTGGATACCAGATGCAAATATACAAGTCCAAATTTCCAGAAAAGATCACATGAATTCACCATTTTTCCTTGTTACTTAGTCAAGAAACTATATGTTCTTTCATTTCAGTAAAAATATCAGAAGCCAAATCTACCAGGATGATCAATACATTTACCTCCTAAGGAACCATGATTCCATGTATACACTATAGACTCTGAGGCAATTTAAGTACACAGTGGAATTGGAATCTTCCTATCATACATTCTCTAGAGGTAATGCACATATTACTAGGATCTGGAATTATCTGAAAATATTTACTAAAGAGTGATACCTGCGAAGATAGTTTATGAAATCAATTTTTTAGCAACTAAAGTAGTAAATACTTTTTTTACAAGTATCTGATATACACCTTTGGTATTTAGACATTTTGATCTAAGTATAAATTAATTCCTTTCAGAGCCCATATGTTGCAACTACAACTTTAGTCTACCTGGCTCTTACAATTTTCTTCTCTAGGAAGCATTAAGTGAAATTCAAATAAGTGAACTATAACTATCTCTCAATATTAGCCATCCTGCATAACAAATTGTATCTAAGATTTCATGAAGAAGGTTCAATACCCAAATTAAATAAAACAAGCAATGAAACCCCTGTGCAAACTACTTGAGTGAAACTCTATAGGATATTAGAATTAGGTTTGATTTGAAAAACCAAAGAGAATAAATAAAAAGATTCCTGAATTGGAAATTAATCATAATGTTTAGAATACTAATCAATCACTATTGTGCACATGTAAGTTCTACTGACCTCAAGAAGAAAAAGACACATTCAATTGTTGGAACCTTCACACTTGATAAAAATCTATTTTAGTTACAGATTGAATCTTTTACTAGTATCCTTCCAGCTGGAAATTAACCTGGGAATCCTAGATATACCAATGGCCCTATTGTACCACATGAAGCTATACCTCATTAATTGAAATATAAAGGAAAATCATTTGAACAAGATGAATAGATTCCTAAAGATAACATACCTGAAAAAACCAAACATCTGACAAATTACAATTCCTTTAAAAGAACCTGGAATATTTTTTTTCTCACTACAGACATTAGGGTGAATTTTGTTTTCTAAAGTCTCATTTTAAAGGGAGGGAATGTCAGCTTGCTACTAAGTCAGAGACAACCTGACAAAGTAACACTATTAATATAGAAACTAATGAAAATAAATGAAAAATAAAAACAACATTATTACCATATGTACAAACCCTGAAAATAGTACATATGCTAATAATTGATAACAAATAGACATGAAGTAACTATAATAATAAGGAATAATCATAAGGTAACCATATTAACAGATAAAAGTAAGAGAAATAACTAGTAACCTTATTTTTTCCCAAAAACATTAACAAAGTTCTGGACCCTTAAAAATAAGTTAGAACTAAAATAAATAACTATTTTTTACAGAAATTATGAATAACTTCTAAACCTTGAGGATAACTTATAATATTATGTCATATTCTGAATCCTCATGTAAAATAATGTAGGGTCCCTCACTGGAAGTACCCCTGAATTCCTACTCCTTCACCTTGAACCAATTACCCGTAAGAATTGGCCACACTTATGTGTCACAGATGACATTACACACGTATGTACTTGTTATATATACATACCATATGTGAAATGTCCAATTATGGACTTATAATTGAGGTGTTGTGTATAGTTTAGGAGTTAGGCCCAATTGGGGTTTAATCCTCCAACCCCGCGCGTGGATTATATAATCTAATTGGAAATTGGCCAAATGCGTGGAAACAGCTAATCCCCTAGTTACCACACGTGTACAGGTGTAACTAGGGTACTAGTAGATTCTACGTGGTTTATTTACAAGGTTTCATTAATAAAAACCTTGAATACATAAGAGCAACATAGCCAGCGTGGCCTTTGATGATTGGCCATAGCCATTTGTGGCCCATTTGCGTCATTTGTGGCCCATTTCAGATACAAATACACGTCAGTGTTGCTATGTACCTTAGTTACAATGACCAAATAGGTTATTAAGGTCATTATAAACACTTGTGACGCTGAAATAATGATCAGCAGTGCCATTGGGATGAGCCTTGTCAGTGCCAATCTCCCAAATTGGCCACATTGCGCTGAAATATAGCAACTACACGCACACAGGCAAGAAAGGTCCTCTACTATGAGTGAAAATAGTATATATAGAGCCCTCTTTCCACGCCAAATGTTGTTCATCATCATCAATTATTATTACAGTCAATCAGTTACGCCGTGTCCTGTCCTTATTTCAGTTACTCTGCCCTGTTTGCCTGTTTTATCCTTGTGTTCTTATTAAATCAACCATCCTACGTGACCAGCTCCTGCGCAGAAACCATCCAATCTACCCAGCAGCTCTACTTCACCCCCTACGTGGCTTTTTGGCTTAAAAGAAGCAATAGTGAGTACTTCTTTTATCCTTCTGTCCCCATCCTGGTTCCTTAATTGGAAAAGCACTTTGGTACCACCTTCTGTTACGCAGAAACCCATTGTTTGCTTAATCAGATACCACCCTGCTTAGCAGATCTCTGATTTAGAGGGCACCTACAAACACCCCTGCGCCAGCAGGCCCCTCTATAAAAAAGAATTATATTCTTTTTATTTCTTTCTTTACTACTTTTCTACGTGAAAATACCCCACTCTACCCATCCTTTGCACTCTTATCACCTTGTGTAGCTAAAAGGTACTAGCCCTTGGCATCACAGAGGCTGACACAAAGACTGGACTTGCAAAGTGGCCACCAAACCCTTTTTGAAAAGATATGATATCCAAACAACATACTGGACGCCTTCCCTTTGTTCTGGAAACCCTACAAGATATGCAAGGAATTTTTTCTCAAAATGTGGTGTGCATTGAAGAAAAGGGACAAATACTTGAACTTACTTTGTCAAATTCTTTTACCAAATTGACCAATGGGTTCCTGTCAATCCCATGCAAGAAGCTGGTAAAAAAAGAGAGGAGAATGTTAATAATATTGTAGGATATGGATGACTCAAATTCACTAAGCTGCATTGAGCCTTGTTGATTGCCCCAGTAGGTTTTTGTATGAGAAATAATAATTTCTTGAGTTTCAATTTAACTAGCACCCAGATTGATTGAGCCATTGGAACAATTGTGAGAATCAATCTAACCACCAACCCTGTCTCTGACTTTGAGGATGGTGACAGGGTTCCTGGCCTGAGACAGGCCAAGCCCATCAGTGAGTCCAGTCATCCCAGCACCAAGGATGATGATGTCTATTGGAGCAGGCAATTGTTGAGGGTGAATTGGCTTGGCATTGAATAGCAGCAGACTATTGATAAATCTTATTTTGCTGAAGATGATGGTTACCTTGTGCTGAGCTTGCCATGACTGTTGCAAAAGCCTTTACCACAGCCAAAAAAGCTGGCTCAGGTGGCCGCATACAAGTTAATACTAAATGTGGCCATCCAATTCAAACTTGGACCCTTGCCACCAAGTGAATTGCTGACCAATTCAAACACAGTGGCTTGGGTGATTGGCCACTGAGTTTGAATTAGTTGGAAATTTACTTGGTGGCATGCGTTTGAGTTTAAATTGGATGGCCACATCCAACATTAACTTTGATGCAGCCATCCAAGCCAGCTTTGCTGGCAGTGTGTCTTTGAAGTTCCACCTGGTATTCTGGCCCAATTGCAGAGAACAACGCTCCACTGCACCCACTACCACATCATACCATCCCCCTTTCCCACCTGGCCCTGTCAGCTGTTCAAGCCCCCATTGGTACTCCTAAAAGATAAACACCACCATTGTCACCCTTGGACTGATTGCCACACTGTCACTTGTTTCAGTGGCCCATGGCATTGAAATTAGCCACAATAACCCTTGTGCAGGTGGTGGAGCATACCTTGTAACCTGCCCAGGCTTGTGCAAATGGATCCACTCATGTGAGAAAACAGTCCTAGAGAAATACTACACCAACATGTGCCTTGTTGGAATTCAAATTCTACAGCCATTAGCTCTGAAAATAGAACAAATATTGGTGAGTCTACAACTCATCAAAATTTTAAAATTGAATAATTAATTATTCAATTTAAACCCTTAGAAACTTTTGAGTTAATTATTCTAAACAAGCCAGACTAAGAGCATCCACATTGGCTTTGCTAAAAATCAATGTTACACTACTTTAGCAACAAATTCTACACACCACTCAGGCTAAACCCCTGATTTTGCTCAATTTTTATTTAGCTTTTTTTGATAACTCATTCCAAATCTAGAGGGACTTAACAACAAAGATAAATTGTATATATGCATACCCCACTTGAACCCACTGCAACAGACTTTTTCAAATACAAAACTATATGCATGTATGCAGCCAATCAAGGCTTAGTCAAGAACTACAGTGTCAACCAATGTGGGACTCCCTCCCAATTGGTTCTAAGACTTGCTGAAATATCATAGCAATTGACCAAACCATTGTGGATGCTCTTACACAGCCAAGCTATCCCAGCACCCAATCAACAAGAACAAAAGAATGATTTGTAAGCATATTTCTTTCCCCAAGACCCTTATCATCCTTATCAGTTGTGCTCAACTGAATTAGAAATCTTCTTATTTTTCAGATCTTCCAATCCCACTTATTGTCATTTAGAAACTCCTACCATTTGTAACAGTCAACTAGAAAAAATGTTCCTCTAGTTAGAACAAGCTTCTTTTCTAATGAATCTTCATCAAATGTTAATTAACCTTTGATCTTGATTCTTTTTTGTCTAGATCTAAAAATTATATCAATCACTATCAACATTCTACTGTAGCTATTAGTCAACCAGAAAAAATTACTAGCAGATTGTAAGATGAAAATTGGAAATCTCTTCTATTATAATTGATTGATTATAATAACTCAGTCTCAATCTTTCTAGATGTTTATCAAGATCATCTTGAAAATCTTTTCTCAATTGTATTGCTTAGCACTTATCTCCTTTTGGTCAATACCTCGTACTTATCCCTTCTTATTCAATATCTTATTTCCTTATTCTCTATCTCAGCTCAACCATCTATAAAATTACCATTATCTCATCAAGACACAGCTGTTACATTCCTATCTAGTCAGGCATCATAGTTTCTTCCCAAATTGAACAGTTTCTTATCATCTTCATTGTATTTAACTATCCTAATATAAAGAAATGCATCTTTAGCTTTATCATTTTTTTACGCTTGGGTTGTATGGCCAAATCAGGGAGTATTCTGGTACACTATTGCACAGGATTATGTGAAAGTCATGCAGATGAGTATAATAAGTACAAAGATATCTTTCATGAGGGGAAGGCTATTCAAGACACAGTTTGGAATGATCCTCAAGGAGACTTGCAAAGTGGCCCCCAAACTCTTTTTTTGAAAGATAGGGAGTTTTGGCACTATTTTGCCTTGGCTCCAAGCCAATGATAAATTGGATTTATCATTGGCTTGGACCCAATGCCAGCACAGAGCTGAGGAGCTGAAAGGACTTCCTCTGTATAGATAAAATCTGGTCTGAAATGGCAAATTCTGGCCAGAAACTAGTTATTTTTGAAAACAAAAATTAAGAGTTTCTGACAGGTTTTTGCCAATTCTGACCACATTTTCTGTATATATATCTATGCATAACCCTTACCTCCTAAAACTAACCCCCCAAAACCAAAACCTAGCAAGGGGGGTTTTGCTTGAACCCCCCCTAGATTCTATCAGGTGGCCCAGAACCTAACCATAACCTCCTAAATTAACCCCTTAACCCCTTAACCTAACACCCCCTAATGGGTTTTGTTAGCCCTTTCCGTCCCAGCACTTTCCGCTCTGTCAGCCCTGCGCTGGAATCGGGTCCAAGCCAATGATAAATCTGATTCATCATTGTCTTGGAGCCAAGGATTTAGAGTGACACAGGTGAAGATAGGATCTCAAAAAATCATACTGGAGGACTTCCCTTTGTTCTGGAAACCCTTCCAATTCCAGAGCCTTATTTTTGAGGCATTTTTGCTCACATTTGGGGAGCACCTGGGGTGTACCTGTCCATAAATACCCATTTTTTCAGAGGTAAGAGGAAGAGAGGGGGGACATAAGGATGAGGAAGAATGGAACTACCTGGCAAGCAATTTCATGCAAGGGATGAAAAATACAGCATAAACATGATGGTTGATGGGCACAATTAGGTGTAGTGGTTGAAGGACAAGATTAGGGGTGGGATGTGGTGGCATTAAAGGCTTGAATGCTACCTAATGGTGATGAAAATGGGCTCTGAGGCTCAGAAACTGGGAACAGGAAGACAGGAGGAAAAGCTCCTGGAGACATCTGATCTTGCTGAGGACTAAGGTCTTGATGCAGAGAAGCAGTGTGCTAGCTTGGGAGCATGCACTGCAAAAGGGGTTGTATCGGTTACAACCCCCCGCGGTAACGTCGGCCAGAGGCGACCGATGTTACATCGGTCGCCCAGACCAATTTTATGTCGGCCGGGCCCACCAATACATTAGAACAAAGGAATAATGTATCGGTGGGACCCGCCGATGTAACATCGGTCTATAAGACCGATGTTACATCGGTTGCCGCCACCGATCTAGCCGCGGGGGGTTGTAACCGATACAACCCCTTTGGCGGTGATGAAAAGAAACTCATTACAGAGGGCGGAAAAGACCCCTGGGGAACAGAAGCACTAGAACTGTTGTGGACTTCACATGTGAGAAGCCTACTATAAATCTACTACAGCTACAGGGGCTAAAATGTGGGACAGAAGGTGAAAACAGAAATGCATATGCAGGTGCGAGAAAAAGAAAGAAAGAAGCAGAAGTATGGATTTCCAAAAAATGGAAAGTGAGAAGTAGTTTAAAAAAAGAGGAGAAAAAGTGACCGAGAGCAGGGGGATGAAAATTTACAGAGAAGTCTTGGATGGCAAGGGTGCCGGTCCAACATGATCAGATGCAGCAGGTGAGCATTTTTTTTGAAAAAATCTGATATGATGTGCCTTTTTAGGAACATAGTTTCATGGTTTGGGGGGAAGTAAAAGTTGCAGGAACTGGTCACCAAACAGAAGGTGGGTAGTACTAGAAAACATATGATGTTGGTGCATTTGGCTTCATTTGATGTAAAAGACATGAAAAATATAATATATACAGAATTGGATGAACAGTAAGTCAGTGTTCAGAAAAATCTGAACAATAGGTCTGTGTTGGAAAAAATTATAGGAAGAGCATAAATAGAAGGGAAGTTTGTTTATGTACTTTCATGGGTAGGGCCCAATAAATGTACGGCTTATAGCCACCCATTGGGTCCCTCCACAAATTGTAACATCAATATGTGTAATAAGACTGATAATGCTCTACTAACTGCTAATTCACATGTTGTTCAATACATATGTCCATTCATCCAGGGAATCTCACTCTAGCCGCAGATTTTACAGATCAGTGCAGATCTTTGGCAATCTACATTCCACGAAACAGAAAAGTTTGACATTGTAAATTTTTCATTTCTCTACAAAAGCCTGTATATGTCTGGACCTGGATCTCCCCTGTTCATGGGAGTTTTATTATCCTAAAACAATTTTTTTTAGGAAAAAAATCACAAAAAAATCACAGGGAGGCAATGTGCCAAGTTTTGATTTTGAAGTCAGGAGTCCCTGCTCTCCCCACACAAGAAAAAAAAGCAGTTCAAGTAAAAGTTTTTATAAGGGGACTGCATGAAAATCAAATCAGACTAAGTTAGAGAGAGTATGAAATTAAAACTAAATTGTCTATATACAATAACTGATGACAATGCCCGTGGTTCTGTGATTGTTTACCACACCTACATATTGTGGTTATGAGTAGATGTGGGGCATTGAACACACAGAGCAAAAATGGCTGCGTTTAGCCGACCTTCTGGTCTCACGAAAATTGAAACAGAAGCTTAATTTAATTTCAAGGAGCGAAAGGAAATGGAACCAAATAATTTTGGTCGCAGACCGCTTTGCGAAGCTTGAAGTCCAAGGAGATCAAGGGTTAGGGCGATGGCCGAGTAGGTAATCCAAGAGCGACAAGCCAGATTGGGGTTGGTCATGAGGGATGAGACTGCCGCTGTGCGTCAGCTCGACGAAGGTCAGACCACGCTCTGTGTGCTGATTAGCCAATAAAAGGAGGTGGGTCAGAAAACGGCTGAATTTCCATTCGCGCCGGTGACTTGGAGAATACTCACGTATTTTCCCCTTGGTACGTTACCTACAAGGAAGGGCGAGTTGATTGGTTGTTGAAATCCTTGTTTACCACCCCATGTCATACTTCTAATAGCCAAAATAAGATTGGCCCACAGATCAGTATATGTGGAGTCTCTTCACACTTTTTTGTCGAAAGAGCTTTCCGAATGTATTGACGCACTGGATTGCAAGCGCAACGCCATCAACCGGCAGCGTCGCGTCGAGTGCACCGTGCGCTATTACTGTCCTTTTGCTCCTTTGGATTACATTAGGCAACACCCTTCCGCTGGGAGGGGGAGAGCTGTCCCCATTGGGAAATATCTATAATCAGGGGGAAACCAGCATGAATATCCATACGCAAATGCAAATAATGGCTTTTGTCTAGGTGGACTTACTCTGTTCAAGTCGGCACAGGTTTCCCAAGGTGGACTGCCAGCAACATTAAAAGCCCTTCGAACATCTGCACGGGCAGGGTAAACGAATCTGGTGAAGTTTGGGTCTGCATTTCCTGGCTTATCGTGTATATTCCTGTATGAATTTTCCAAAAAAAATCAACTATCAACTGGAATCAAGTTATAATCCAAGGCCGATTTTCTGAGGCTGAACAAAGCCCTACCAAAGGTTCATACTCCGCGAGGCTCCTTCAAACATCTGAAGTAGAATATAAAAGCATCAGGTTGAGTCCTCCTACCGAAGCAAAACCACACAAAGTCTCTTACATCGTAGAAAATCAGACACTGATCTCTAAATTCTGAGGGGTTCTTGGGGTCTCCGGCCTGGTAGACATTTTTATTTTAGAAGTCAAGCGGTTGAAGCCCATTTTATTGCAATTGGACGTACCTTGGTCACTGCCAGGAAACGCCCCTTCGGTGGATAAGTCAAATGCTGAGGGAGAGCGAAATTTTCGGTCAGACCCTAAGGCTACACGTGAATGTGGTTGGAGGGACAGGAATATACCACATTCAAATATCCAGAAAGCCCACAGGCCTCATCGGTTACTTGCAATTTTTTCAATCGAATGGGGGAAAACTTGAAGGCTGCGTTATTCTTTGTACATTTCCATTCGTCAGTAATTGACCTTTGATCCATTACATAATGAGCTCGGAAATTGGTGCAATAAAACTCACTTTAGTCACGTAGCTTGCCACCGGTATGTGCTGCTGGTATTCGGGGCTGGAGACCAGGTCCGAGTCAGTGACTATAACTCTACCGCGCCATGCGAATCGACATATGCTCACGTGGATATGAATGCGTTCACTAAAAGGATTCCTTGCAATTTCAGGGATAGCTGAGACTGCTGCGCATAGATCTTGTCGGCGACGTAGCTTATGTAGGTCCCTGAATAAGCGTGTCCAGCCACTGGAATTGCGAGCCCAGGTCAATGTCCTTTTTGCTTCATGAAGATTCAAATCAAGACACAGCTTACTATACAAGTTTAGGCCGTTCATTTCCGGAAATACCTGACGAATCCAAAAAAAAAATCACAAACAAGTCATGAGGCAAGATTGTGATTTAGATGAGAATGAGGTGGGGGGGGGGGGGGGGTTGCTGACCTTGAGAAAGGCTTTTAGAAAGTTGAAAACAAAAACAGCGATATCTTGCGAGCTTCTTTGCGGAGCCCTCCCGCGACTGAAGCCAGCATTTAGCGGAATGTCAAGGTAAAGCATATTTGAAGAACGGGTCCAAGAGCTGATGAGATGCAACAATCAGCTCAAGTGGTCAGAGATAGTATCGCTTTAGGCCAGATTCAGCGGCAACTTGCAAGTCACTTACTATGGGTTCTTGATAGGCTGAGCTGTACCCGGGTGTATGGTAATCTTCGAGCACAGGCAAAAAAAAGAGAGGGAAATCAAACCTTGAGGTTTTTTGACCTGCGAAAGAAATCCAACAGACGGAATTGTGTGCTCACCGGTCCATTTCCATTGAATGCACCAGCAAGACCACTACACGCGTCTCCGTTGACCCATATAGTCAAGTCCTTGCTACCGCGTGCATCGTCCGAGGGAACCAGCCAAAAAAACATTTGGGAAGGATGTAAGGGATCTTCTGTGACATTCAAGCGACCGGCATAACTGTGGATGAAATACAAGGGTGGGGCAAAATTTAAAAGGTCTCAGACATTGAACCAAGACTTCTATTCTGGCTGAGCTTGCTGTGAATCAAATTTGGCCTAACCTATTTTGAATGCGAAAGTTGACCTGAGGCAAAAGCTGAGGTACTAGAAATTGCCGAGCCAGAGGTGACTTGAAGATGATGGGATGGGGGCCTGTGCCACTCGGAGTGTTGGCACGCTGATGATTAGACCGAGGTGGGGTGGCGACCCTAACCTCGGCAAGCAAAACAGTTAGGAGCAAGAAAATGAAAGTACGAGCTGAATAGTCCATTGTATACGTGTAGAGATGTTAAAATTGAAGTGATGATACGCCAGGTTGTTCTGTCTCACCTTTCCAACCTTTTCCAACCCAGCAGGGGTTATTGCTTTATATGTCTGCACCCTGTGCTGCTGTCCTAAACTTCATCTTGAAATCGTGAGGACGCCCAGTCGATGTACAGCAAAATTTTCACCACTAATCACGATGAAATCGATGGGTTGCAATACATTTGTTTGCCGAGCCGCTAAAACAGCGACCAAGAGAAGCATGTCATCGCGCGGAAATGTTATGCAGCAACAGGCGCCAAGCTGAAGCCTTGTGATACACAGTTCAGCCACAAACTGTATGAGGAAAAGTACCAAGTACTCAGAGAGGCTGGATGATCATGTGCCCCTGATGAATGTTATGTTGAGCCATTCTGCTCAGCAACATCCCTGGTAGGATTGTCCCAAGGGGACCTAGGAATGACATGAAAAAGTCCCTCGCTGAGACAGACTGACCGCCGAAATCCCAGCTGCGCATCGTCCTGAGGCAAAGCATCTGTCGCATTGTGAGACGGAGAGAGACGGAGAGTCGAGACCCTGCGGCAGCGCGGCAGTTCACCCACAAGGTGGATGCTTATGTAATCCGAGTGCCAATTTGAATAAGGCTTATGAAATCCAAGTGAAAGTCCCATTTTGAATAGCCCCAATGTGAAATGAAGACAAAAATCACCGCAAAACACAGGCTTCAAGTAAGCCCTCTCTCGAAGATGAAGCCGACTGGAGCACACGACCACAAGCAGAAGAAGCTATCCGAGAATCCAACCTATGAGCCAACGGAGGAGCCAAGGTTGGAGGATGATTCTGAGAGCAGGCATGGATGGGATGCGGCAGTTCTTACGACGACTCATCGGACGAAATCGACTACCTCAAAAATCTGAATCAATCTCGACAAGAATTTCCGACCGTACAGTGACCGGACAAGAGTGAATGGCACAGGATTTCCTTGAGGGGTGGCTGCAGGTGCAAAAGTGAGAAGATGTGACTTTTTTTAATTGCAAATGAGACAGATAGTTCCAGCTGCCTTCCAGCCTGGGACAAATATTTTTTATTTTTGCTGGGATGTGTATTTCTTTTTTGAAGATGTAAAAATTAGGTGCCGCTAACTCCTTTCTGGGGCACATTTACAGCACCCCAAATCAAATCTCTTTCCCCAAAGACCTGGGGGCGGTTATTAATGCCAAAAAGAAAGTACCCAGCAATGTTGAGTAGTTGAATTTTGCTTCAGGGTAGACCATATAAACAACTATAGAAAAAAACACACTGAATGTTCTGCATGGAAAAAATGAGGTGGCTTTTCTAATTATGTGGCAGTACAAGCACTAGTTGTTAAAGCTACACAGGCCAATAATTGCTCTTTACCATAGGGACTAAGTGAGGGTGCTTGTGTATTCCTGATGTTGTGTTCAGTGCATGGCAGCCCAGCAGCCCCAACCCAATTCTTTAAATCAAAAAAGCAGGGCTTGATGGTCCTCCTACCTTGACTGGAAATGACATCTTATGGTGTTTTGCATTGGTCTGGTCTGATGGTGCAGACCCACTTAGCCAGACTGAGTGCTGGCTACGTTTGAGTGACAAATTAAGCCACCCATGCACGCAACACTGGACCAGAAAAATGTGGAACACCATATTTATCAGGTGTGTTGATAAGAGCTTCACATCGTTTATCTGAATATATCCCACAGGCCCATTCTCCTCTCCCACTTTCATTGATGGCTTCTCTTTTCTCCTCCTCCTACATGCTGCTGCAGACTCAACAAAGTCCCTTCTTTGGAGGGTCACAAAGGGACCCTCCAAAGGAGGGACTTATGCCCAATGTCCACTTTCTTGCCCTAGAGAATTTTGTTTTTTCTTCTTTTTTGTATATTCCCTTACACACTGTTCATTATGGCTCCTGCCCCCACACATGAAACCAGGGGAGAGGAGGGGGCACTCCCCAGGGAGTGCCATAGCTTAACTTTTTTCTGTAACTCTGGTGGATACCTCCCCTAAATATTTCTTTGAACTTCACAAAGTATTGGTTAAGCCATGTTGAACTCATCAGGAATTTGACTGCAATTTAGTTTAATTTGTATAAAAAAGATACTCAAAACAAATTTGTAATTCAAGTTGAATTGTTCTTCAATTGATAAAATGATTCTGGTGAAAATCCAGACTGTTTGATTGAAATTTTAGTAGTGTACAAAAACGTTATTCAGGAAGGATCATAATGTTCCAACAGATCATCATGGCCAAGATCTTCTTTGAAAAAATTGGTTAATAATCGTATTATACTATTGATTTCTTTACCTTCTGCATCCAAATAAATCTAAGAATTCGCCCTGACATTAGCAAAAATTTGCTGCAATTGTACCACAACATGTGACAAAACGGTAGCCCTCTCAGTCCAAAAACTGATTGAAGTCAATCCAGGGAGTGTTAGGGTTTGGCTGGACATCATGTTGCATTGCCACACACTTTGTGGTAAGAGGGGTTTTCATTTATTTATGTATTCTCAGCTTCATGTTCCATTTCTGTTTTTTGTGAGAGGGAATTTTGACAATGTCCCCCTATCCCGCTTGAGCGGGATAGGGGGACATTGTAAAAATTGGTTTCACACCCCATAAACAACACAAACTAGTAATCATACGTGAGAGGCCCAGCCTGTTGACCAGTATGTCTGTGTAACATGCATTTATTGAGCAATTGTAGTCCATAGTCATGATTAAGTTGAGCTAGAATTCAAAATAAATGAAACAAAAGTTGTTGAAAATTTCACAATGTTTAGCACATCACTAATCCATCATTATTTCACCTCCATTTCACCTTATTGAAAGTAATAGTTCACCAAAAATTTGTGATTGACTTCTGACAGAGTTTAGACCAAAAAACAGGGTCAACTTAAGCTATGGCACTCCCTGGGGAGTGCCCCCTCCTCTCCCCTGGTGTGAGAGGGACAAAAGATGCAAACCATTCACCTCTTCCTGATTCCATCAATAAATCCTGACCATCACCTTTGGTTTGGCTGGCATCTCATTTTTAGTGACTTTTTGAAAAAGAAATACAGACTGTAATATAGCTGTACGGTATGCGTGGCTACCATACTGATGGTGTCAGGCTACGTGATGTCAAGGACTCAACCTTCTAGCTACACGGCCGGCAAAAAGTATAAATAAAGTTATAAAAATATATAAATAGTATTTTTTATGGGTTTGGGATATTTTGGAGTCCTTTTGGGACGTAGAAATAATAATAAAATGAGGATTTTGCGGAATATGGTGGTATTCCAGAGGGGCCTGCAAGCAGGGGTTTTTATGGTGCCCTCTAATTATCAGGACCTGTAAACAGGGTGGTTTTGACTTGCAACCCAATCTTCTGGGGCCTGCAAGCAGGGGTTTTTATGGTGCCCAGGATATAAGGATGGGGGAGGAAAAGTAACAAGAATATAACTCACTATTTCTTGTTACAGACATCCTCCAAGAAGGTGACAGAGTTAACAGAGGTGGCTGGTGAAGCTGGGGAGAGTCCTGTTGACGCTGGAAGATGGCTAAATGAAACACTGAAGGGCCACAAGATTGGACACAATGCTATAAGCAGGGGGACAATTCTGAGTGGTAATTTCCAGTAGGTATGATAAAAGCTGGGGAATCCTCTATGGGGGGAACCAGAGGTGTTTACATATTGATCAAGGACTCTGGGGACAAAATCAGAGAGCCTGTTATTTGCAGGGAACAGATCTTTGGATCAAATGATCAACAGATGGGATCAGAAGTTGATCTTCCTGGGTTTGATCAGTAGAAGATGCGTTTGAGCTGCGGATCTTTTGTGATCTGTGGTTGAATTACTTGTTCTCAGGCTTAATGTATCATTTATTGACAAGTATATTTTTGTCTATGAGACCTGTTACATCTGTGATATGTCTCATTTGTCGTAGTTTTCCAAGCGCTCACAAACCAAGCAGTCAGTGCATAGAGGCCAACAGGGTGCTTTCTGCGTCTACGATGGGATGTGCATGTGTACCAAGAGGAATGGAGAGGGCTAGTGGGTGAGTGCAAGGGATCAAGGAAACCAAAGCACCAAGATACGGCGGACTCAGATCTTGTGGATAAAAGGACTGCCAAGACCCCCACAAAGGGAGAGGGAAATGATCATGAGGTACAGTTGCGGATGGCATAGTTCCACCCCGTGCCACCTGCAAAACATTTTTTTGAGTGTGGAGTAATTTTTCCATTTTTCCTACAAGTTATCTTTGTTGTGTTGTATAAGTAATATAAGGAGCCATATTTCAGGGGTCACTTTGCTGAGGGACCCTAGGTTGTTTTCTATGTAGGATCCATTTCTGGAGTAATATTCAAGTTTTGTTTATTGGTTTGTCTTCTATCTATAATTTGTTATATCTTTTGTTACTTTTGTTACTATGTTGGCTTGTCTCTTACATTGTAGCAAGCTGACAGATAGTGGACACTTGGAGTGTTGCATAGCTATAGGAGGACCCCTGACTATGGGCAATTGTCTCCGGGAGCCAACTGCCATACATAAGATTCATCACCATTGGCCGGAACTGCTGCCCCGTTGTGAGCCTCTCCACTTGGTTACATCATTCCACACCCCAAATTGCAAATATCAAGATGAATGCTCTCATAGAATCCAAAAAATACCCTGGGAGGCTTCCCAAGTTGCTGGTGCACTTAGAAGATAGCTCACTTAACCAGTATATAACGAATGACGCTGCCTACTTCTACAAGGACACCCCCAAGCCCCAGCAAGTCCAAGCAGTCTCATCGCTTGTCCAAGGGAACAATGTCTTTGTGCAAGCTGGAGCCGGTTTTGGAAAGACCCGGTGTAAAGCTCAAAAGTGCCAGTGAAGACCTTTTGCTGAGTGCGGAATGGGATGATGTGAGGATGACTCTGCCGCTCCTATACTAGACACCAAAAACAAGACCCCCCAATGCATGATTGGCAGGCTTTAATTCAAGTGATAGTAAGTGTATCCAAGATACTTCAGTTGGTATAGCAAGTGTAGTTGATTAAGGATATGTTGATTGTTGCGTGTTGCTGATGATAGTGGTGACTGATGAAGGTGTAAAGGTATGAGAAGGTTTTTTTAAGCTAATGAGTTCTGGGAGCTGACACTTCTACCAAGGATGGATGATTATGAGTTGTAATGCTAAATGAGGTTTTGGGAGCTGACGCTACTACCAAGTTGAGTCAAGATGAGTTGTTTAATGAATAATGATGATGTTGTTATTGCTGATGTTGATTGCTTGCAACATCAATATTGAGTGACTTATAATGAGGAGTGACCAGTTCATTAGACTATAGGGGATAGTGAAAAGTATCTGTGGATGGTGTGTACTGTGATGTGATCCCAGAATCTGGTGAGGAAGGGGAAACAGCTAGAAGAGAGCCCCTTTTATATCAAAGTCCTGACAAATGGTGGGTGGTCAACTTGTGGTTGGAACAATGGTCATGGAACATGATGGAACAACAAATGATGACTGATACAGGCTGATTTGTGGTTGATGGAAACAAAGGGAACAATGGAACAAGTGAAATTGGGTTGACTTGTGGTTCTGAACCTGATGGAACTTTCCATGGTAAATAGGGCCTAAGTTGGGTGGAACATCCTAGAAAAGGGGTTACCTGTGCCTAGTGGTTGAGTTGTGGGTGGAGTTTTTTGTGTGATTTCCTTGTGAAAGTGCCGTGTAACTGGGTGTAACTGGAATAAAACCGGGTCTAGGAACTAATATTGGCCATAACTATTGATGTCAGCTTGCTACTATGACAGAGCCAACCTGACAAAGGTAACATAAATAGAGACATTATTACTACAATATTAAGACCCATTTATATGACTAATAATGTACAGAGAACTCAGTTTACTTATTTTTATCCAATAAGCTTAGCAAAGTCCTGACACCATAAAAATAAGTAATAAATTAAAATAATAACTACTTTTTACAAAAATACTAAATAACTTCTAAACCTTGAGGATAACTTAGAATATTATGTTATATTCTGAATCCTCATGCAAATTAATGTAGGGTCCCTCACTGGAAGTACCCCAAAATTCCTACTCCTTCACCTTGAACCAATTACCCATATGAATTGGCCACAACATATGTCACACAGACATCACACACGTATGTACTTGTTATATATGCATACTATATGTGAAATGACCAATTATGGACTTATAATTGAGGTGTTGTGTATAGTTTGGGAGTTAGGCCCAATTGGGGTTTAAACCTCCAACCCCGCGCGTGGATTATATAATCCAATTGGAAATTGGACAAATGCATGGAAATAGCTAATCCCCTAGTTACCACATATGTACAAGTGTAACTAGGGTAAAAGTAGATTCTATGTGGTTTATTTACAAGGTTTTATTAATAAAAACCTTGAATACATAAGAGTAACATAGCCAGCGTGGCCTTTAATGATTGGCTTTAGCCATTTGTGGCCCATTTGCGTCATTTGTGGCCCATTTCAGATACATTCACACGTCAGTGTTGCTATGTACCTTAGTTACAATGACTAAATAGGTTATTAAGGTCATGGAAAGCACTTGTGACACTGAATTAATGACCAGCAGTGTCATTGGGATGAGCATTGTTAGTGCCAATCTCCCAAATTGGCCACATTGCGCTGAAATATAGCAACTACACGCACACAGGCAAGAAAGGTCCTCTACTATGAGTGAAAATAGTATATATAGAGCCCTCTTTCCACGCCAAATGTTGTTCATCATCATCAATTATTATTACAGTCAATCAGTTACGCCGTGTCCTGTCCTTATTTCAGTTACTCTGCCCTGTTTGCCTGTTTTATCCTTGGTGTTCTTATTAAATCAACCATCCTACGTGTCCAG
The DNA here is from genome assembly GCA_002873125.1 of Puccinia coronata f. sp. avenae. Taxonomy (NCBI): domain Eukaryota; kingdom Fungi; phylum Basidiomycota; class Pucciniomycetes; order Pucciniales; family Pucciniaceae; genus Puccinia; species Puccinia coronata. The sequence goes on along the minus strand of PGCI01000296.1, from coordinate 94,301 downwards.
CTCCTGCGCAGAAACCCTTCAGTCTACCCAGCAGCTCTACTTCACCCCCCTACGTGGCTTTTTGGCTTGAAAGAAGCAATAGTGAGTACTTCTTTCATCCTTCTGTCCCCATTCTGGTTCCTTAATTGGAAAAGCACTTTGGTACCACCTTCTGTTACGCAGAAACCCATTGTTTGCTTAATCAGATACCACCCTGCTTAGCAGATCTCTGATTTAGAGGGCACCTACAAACACCCCTGCGCCAGCAGGCCCCTCTATAAAAAAAAGAATTATATTCTTTTTATTTCTTTCTTCACTACTTTTCCACGTGAAAATACCCCACTCTACCCATCCTTTGCACTCTTATCACCTTGTGTAGCTAAAAGGTACTAGCCCTTGGCATCACAGAGGCTGACAATTGAGCCAGGCCTGTAAAAAAGATTCTGTGAGTTGTTCCCTTTGATTGTTTTGCCTGAAGAATGTGTTTCTGGAACAATCTATGTTTTTTTGAGGGTTTTTTGATTTAGTGGCTGTAGCAGGGATTAGGGATTAGGTGACTTAATATGTTGATTTGTCCGTAACTTCTGATCCATATGAGCCTTGAATGTTTCGTGTGTTGTGTTTTAGAGCAAATTTTGCCTTAGATTCTCATTCTTGAATAATATCTGGGGATTTCTGAGTGGATATAAGAGAAAAAATGAGAAAGAGAAAAGAAATAGAGAAGGAATATGAGAAATATGAGAGAAAATGATGGAAAAAATGAGGAAGAAAAAACTTGAAAATTTGTGTCATATTTGGAAAACCACACTGGATCTTAGAAATGTTTTTCAATTTGTTCAAGACAAATGTCATTTTCTTAGTTCTCAATCCGCTTGATTCCTTAGGAAATGATTTGGTAGCAATTATTGTTCCAAGTGAATCAAGATAGAATTGAGACATTGCCTCCAATCAACTAATGAGAAAATGAGAAAATCTTTCATACACAGGTGCGCAAAAAGGCTTTGGTAAAAATCACCTCTATCAACCTCAACAAGATGACATTAAACTTAGGATACATCTAACAAATAAAACAAGGTTGTTACAGCTTTGTTTATCTGTTTAGTCGCATTTCTCCCCTCTAAATCTTCCCACCAATCATTTGCTTGATGGCTTGACCTGATTGACCTGATAACTTCTGGCACGGAGGGTTCAGAGCCCTGAGGTGTTTTTGAACAGCGGGATATTCACTGAAATGTTTTTCAGTCATGAATTTCAAATCAAATTGGGGCCTCATTGTTGTTGACGAGGCCCATATGGTCTACCTCTGGGGCCTGGTTGCATCATGGGCAAGCAAATCTCTCAACACTTTTGTTTGAACTGACAACCAAGGTGTTTTCCGCAACTCTTATGGATGCCTAGCAACCCATCTGATGGCCACAAATAAAATCCCGCACTTAATTCTATCTGCTACTTGTCAACCTATTGCGGTGGATTGTATCCTGAGAAACCTTAAGCTGCAGCCCTCCAACATGAAGATGATACAAGAGGTGAAAAGTTTCAGGCTAAAATAACTATGATTAGCAAAGGAAACATAATAAACATGAGATACAAAGAGATAAAAGAAATTACCTAAAATAACAGGAGCAATGGTAAGATGAGAGCTAGTTAAATAAGAAAGAAACCACTGCCTAACGCTAGAGACAACTGAAGAACATGAGACCAAGGAAATAAAGATAGACGCAGTCAACAGGGAGAACATCGTCAATAAGAAAAGAAGAAAGAGAAAAGAACCACTGGTAAGAACCTGATGAAGTTGCCCTAGTCTCCAATGACCTCAACAAACAATCAACCCGTAAGATGGTGAAGTGAGATGTAGGTTCAAGTCAAGATGAGGAACATTAAACAGAGACAGTCAACAGCAAGCTTGAAGAGGAGATTCAGATGCTTCAAATCTGGAGAGCTTGCACTCAAGATGACGTCAATGACGTCAATGTTGTAAAGTGAAGAGCAAAAGAGCGCGCTGCACAAATACGCGAGAAAGACAAAAGCGCAGAGAAGCGGCGCAGAGATTGTATTTTCAACAAGGAGAACTGAAACAACCCAAGATCCACATAATTAAGATCATAATGGACTACAATCTGAATTCAGAAGACAACCTGTTAAAATCTACCGCTCCACATACTGCCATCATGCATTACAAATAGTCCCTACATTGATATACTCAGGATCTTGGAACGGTACCTTCCAAATTATGAAGGTTATCAATGAAGCTGGAAGGCAAAGCTGCATGAATACAATCCAACAGACATTCTTATCCGACGGTTCACTTGTGCACAGGCATCTTGAACATGGAAGATTTTTCAAATGAATTATTCCCCTAATTTATCTCAACCACCATGGCAATTGGGCTTGGTCAGAATCTCAAGAGGGTCCAATGTGTGATACACATGGGAAGGGGTGACTCTTCATCTATTGTGTAGATGGTGGGGAGGTGCGGCTGGGGTGGGAATGGGTGGGCTGGTGTTGTTATTTATGGAACCAACTTGCAAGAAAGGGAAGAATTGTGTGGCTGATTTTGACCCAAATGACATGGGTGGGGACAATACGCGTATGGACTCACTGACGGTTATTCCCCTGTGCCTCAGGGTGGTGCTGACATGTGACAACAAGTACCTCACACAACCTCTCTTATGGTGTGTGACACTCATTTGGCAGCTGCAAAAATGAGAATGGCATTTGAAAAAAACCCGCATGGCAGCTCCAAAAGCTTTCTGGGCAGCAACTAAGGTCCCGCTTGGCACCTTAGCAAGTCAGGTGGGGTAGTACTAAAATCCAAGTTGGCAGACTTCAAGCAAAGCTGCCAATCACTGGTTTCAAACAGATCTTCTTCATGAACATGTATTTTACATATTTCTTGATTTTTTTTAGCAACTTGGAAAAACAACTCCCAGGAATGTCAGCCTTAGAGACAACACTGTTGCCCAAAAGGCTTCAACAGTGCCTTACTCAAATTCTCCGCAATTCAAGCTTCATTTTTATATATTGCACGTGCTATAATTGTGTAGCATTATTCCACTGAGGAGTGGAATAATGTTCTAACTTCTAATTATTTTCTAAGTTCTGTTCATATTGAATATATTCATTTTGATCTTCATAGTTCATCTCCCCCGGAGGAAAAACATGAACTCCTCAGATCATCCAACCAGAACCACTACATCAGAAGAAGAATCCATCAGGATCAGTCATTACTACTCAACACTTCAAGGTCCTCCCATTTCCTCACTACTCAGTGGTCATTTGGGGTCACCTGTTGTTGACCAGTCTTCACTATCCTCATCATTCTTCTACTATCTAGTCTTCTGATCAGTTGATCACACTCCTCTTTCTCCTCATCACTCATCACTCAGAGGCACTCCTTCTTAGAAGTTATTATCATCTTTCTTCTGCTTTTCTGTGGGCTTTTAAGCTATTAAACCCACATAGGTTTTCCCTTAAGAGCCTTGGCTAGTTTCCTTTAGTCCAAAAAATAGGACAGCTGAAGAGCTGCTTCACCCTCTTGTTACTTAACAAAGGAGGCGTAGAGATCACTCCGCTACTGACTCTCCTTTCTAGGATTGAGCATCATTCCTCCCCTCCTAGGGTCAGAGAAGCAAGGTTTCAACCTTGATTATCATCTTAAGCTTCATAAAGCTTCTTCATCATTCCTTAAGTCCTCATCTTATATCTTCTTGTCATTCATTCCTTGAAATACATTGAGTTGCCCCCCCATATTCCTTGTGTCCTGCTGCCACCTTAGAGGCCCAGGCTCACAAGGAATTTGCCAACAACTCCCAAAATCTGATGCAACGTTGCACAGCTGTAAGTCTTACAAACTTTGGACGTCCATGGGAGTTGTCAGGCTAAAAAAACATGTTGTTGGGAGTCACTGGCCAATTTCATTTTGACTTTTTTATTACATATCAATGGGAGTGGTCATCTGAATCTCATTCAATGGCTGGTAGTTGCCGCCCTAACTTTCATTTGGGCAACCTACTGGCCAATCTTTATGATTTTCCCATTGTTCTTTTTTCTTCTCACCCAAAAAATACCTTCTTTCCCTGCACCACTGCCAAAAACAATAATCCTCTCATTTTCATTGCTTTTCTCTCTGATTTTGCTCATTTCATTGCTCTTGAACTCCAAGATCCTGTCTCTTTCCTGTACCTCCAATATCTGAAGAGCCACATATGTGTTACTAATCATGAATCAGAGGCTGCAGGATGGGAAAAAATATGCTTCTTGTTTTGGTTTGAATCAAGAGTTAACAGCCAAAAATCCAGGCTTGAAATATATAAACATTTTGAGATTTTTTTTGATTGTTTTTTTATTGATTATATACTTCTTTAGAGCTATTACTTCAATTTTGATATTTCATTCAAATTGTTTCAGTCATTTATGACTTTATTCTTGTGTTTTTTCTAATAGAAATGTGTCTTTGTGGCATTTATTACCATTTTGTCTGAATTTGGTTGGCGACTCCCAACCATGTTTCATTTTTTGGGACGGCAACTCCCCTTTTCGATCAATACTTTATTAAATTTTAGTTGTCTCAAAGACTCCCAACAACATTATTTTTTTAGCCCAATGACTCCCATGGACGTCCAGAGTGTGTAATGCTTACAGCTGCGTGACATTGCGTCTGATTTTGGGAGTTGTTGGCAAATCCCTGGGAGTTGTTTTTCCAAGTCCCATTTTTTATGATTGCTTTGAGTAGACAGATCTGTTGCTTCTGCTTCAGCAGCCTGGTCTCATATACAATTGTATTTGGCTCTGAGTTTGATTCAGCCACCAGTCTTGGCAGTGTTTCTGGAAACCGGCCACCTTAATTTGGCTCACCTGCCAAGATTAGGGGACCCCCAAAGCCTTGCTCTAAACTGGTCTGGGAAGTCTCTCCAATGAAACTTGGCTGTGTCAAGAGGGACTGGAGGGACTTCCCAGACAAGCATTACACACCATATGTATGATCACCCTTCTTTCATGTCTGACTGACCAATTTGATCACACCCGTTAGGTACAGTTACATTCCCATTACATCCAACGACCCCAACTATCTAGCCAAAGTGGCTTGCAAGAAATTAGTCAATTTCCCTCCATGTGACTGTTCTAATTGTAGGCCTACTGAAGCAGAGGCTATTGTCAAACAAATGAAACAGATGAATACAACCAACTTTGATCAGATTAGAGATAACCCTTTGTCCATCCCTGAGGACATGACCATTGTGACTATGGTCCACAATAAAAAACCACCCAAAATAAATCCGGTCTGTAGCTATCCAAACAAGGTTTCTGCTCATCTTGAAGAATTCTTGGTTCAGGAGTTTGAGCAATTTGACTACAATCACCTTGTTTTGATGGCCAAGTTCCTCCCGGGCAATTTCTTTGGCTCAGTGCAAGCCAAGGTCATAGTGGCCCACATTTGTTTGATCACATGAAAGGAATAACTGGATTTAAAACTCACTAGAGTTGAAGGCAGCTACGCCGCCGTCAGGTTTAGGCTCAATTCTAAATGTTTTTTTCTTCATCCTCAACATTCACCTTGTTTTGAAAACCAATTTTCAACTTTAATTCACCACATGATTACAATGAAACCACAGGCTTCTGATTGATTGCATATCCCTTTGAACAAAACCCTTTGGAACAGCCAAGCAAATCATTGTTCATTGTCCTCAATACCATTTTTTGATTCAATATGGCAAAACTGTCCTTCTCTTTCAATTTTGACATTGAAACAATCTACAGAAGATCCACAAAGGTTTTGCAGACTCAAACCCCCCCCCCCCCCCACAAAAAAAAAAACTGTAAAAAACAAAAAATCCTTTTGTGCCATGTGCATAAGGTTGCACTATTAGAATATCTTTCTGAATTGCCAAAAATTGACATGTGGCCACTTGAGTATTACCCAAGTCTTACTTAGAGCAAGCTTAGATGCACAGTGAATGTGCATGATGCGCAGTCACTGTGCATCAGGCATAAAACTTGAGTTCCCTGCATGTCAACTGTTTCCAGTTGAGCCAGATTTTCCACAGTGTTTTTAATTTGAACATGGGTCTGCAGGACTTCTTCTGATTTCATCAACCTTTAGTTTATCATTCATTTCAGAAGTCTGTCATGCTCATGTTCAAATGTACAACCTGAGGATTAGGTTCTTTTTCTGTTCCTTTTTTTGATTCCAGAAAACCTTTTTCAGATCTAGTCATATAACCTGGACCAAGTAGGACAGCTTCAATCTTGATTTGAATTCTATGTTCCTAGGTTCACAGAATTGGCCATCATCCTAACACTAAAAACATTTGTAATTTCACCTAAAGAAAAAACTACTGTTTGGGTTAAGCAAAATGTTAACTTTTTTCAACAAAATGGCTCAGTAATAAAAATTGAGCAAAACTGAGCATGCTCAGCAAAATCCCCCAAAGTTGCCATAATGAATAAAAATCATTTCTGCTCAGTTTCTAAAAAAAAAAAAAAAATTGCTGAGCTTGCTCAGTAAAGATTATTTTTCACTTCTGACCATTTTCTGTAAAATTGGGTATATGTTTTGCCCATCCCAATTTTCCATTTTCTTTCTGGGCAGATTTGCAAATGTTTTTAGTGTAAGTACCAAGCTCTGATGCCCATCACATTCTCCAACTGACTGCTAGTCATCATTTGAAAACACTTTCACAACAATTTCAATATCAACTCCTGTGTGCTGCACCAATCTCATTCACAAATATTTTAGGGCCTGTACCATGATCTTCAATTTTGCAATTAATCTACTTTTCTTTTACTCTGCACAAAATTTGAAAGCAAAAAGAGGGTTAAACTTACAGTATTGAAATTCTTCATTTTTGAGCTCAAGACTGACTGGGTGAGGTTCAGCTTTGTCTCTAAGAAAGATTGAGAGAAATAAAGTTGAAGAAATTGAATTTTCATGCCCTATGGTACAGGACCTTAGTTTATTCAAATCATAGTATGGTGTTTTTAAAGAAAAGTGAGTCTACTCTAGCCCGACGCATCAGGTAAATCATGAGGGGTCAATCATTGTCCAGAGAGACCGGAATGCATGGACCAAGTGGCCAAGGGCCATGTGGCATTTGAGCAAGCAGACCTGGTACAAGCTATTTGCCTCCTGCCTCTTATTGTCACCCTCATAGTTGTTGATGACAGGGTCATCCAACTTTTAGTCAAGCCCAGTGGCCTTGCACCTCTTGTGGACCTTAGCATGAAAGGCAACATCTGGATTCTCCCTAACCTGTCCTTTTGCCAGCATCAGACCTTTTTGTTCCCCCCACGCTGTCCACAATCATCAGCTGGCGCTCTTTGTGCTTGTCCCGCAATGGTACTGCTTATATATTGCATGATGCACGCCAAGAGAGAAAGAGGCGGACAAAATGTGCGCATACTTGGTAACCCAGGGACCTCTTGGCAAGCAGGTGCGCACCGCTCACCGGGAGGTCTTGGCGAGCAGCTTTATAACTGCTCGCCAAGGGCTCCCAGCAAGCAGTTTCATACCTGCTCGCCAATAGCTCCCAGCAAGCAGGCCCGCGCCTGCTCACCGGGGCGGAAAGTCTTGGCGAGCAGGTTTATAACTGCTCGCCAAGGGCTCCCGGCAAGCAAGTATGTACCTGCTTGCCAGGATCCCTTGTCAAGCAGGTATGTAGCTGCTTGCCAGGAGCCCTCGGCAAGCAGGTATGTACCTGCTTGCCAGGAGCCCTCGGCAAGCAGGTATACACCTGCTCACCGGGAGCCCTTAGCAAGCAGACGTTTCCTCCTTGACCTGCTCGCCAAGGGCTTCGGGCGAGCAGGTAAATACGTGCTCACTGGGAGCTCCGGGCGAGCAGGTACACACCTGCTTACCGGGAGCTCCGGGAGAGCAGGTACACACCTACTCGCCGAGAGGTCCAGTGAGCAGGTGCGCACCTGCTCGCCAAGAGCTCTCAGTGAGCAGGTGCGCACCTGTTCGCCGGGAGCCCCTAGTGAGCAGGTGCGCACCTGTTCGCCGAGAGCTCCTAGTGAACAGGTGCGTGAGCAGCTTGCGGAGAGCTCCCGGTGAGTAGATGTGTACCTGCTTGCCCGGAGCTCCCGGGAAGCAGGTACACACCTGCTCGCCCGGAGCTCTCGGCGAGCAGGTCAAGCAGGAAAAACCTGCTCGCTAAGGGCTCCCGGTGAGCAGGTGTATACCTGCTTGCCGGTGCATACCTGCTCGCCCGGAGCTCCCGGTGAGCAGGTGTGTACCTGCTCGCCCGAAGCTCCCGGTGAGCAGGTGTGTACCTGCTCGCTGAGAGCATCCGGTGAGCAGGTGTGTACCTGCTCGCCCGAGGCTCCCGGTGAGCTTCACCTGCTCGCCGAGAGCACCCGGAGTCGTAGGCGTGTACCTGCTCGCCAAGAGCAGTGGAGCACCGGGTGAGCAGGCGCCAAGAGCTCTCACCAAACAGCATGATGCCACGCACCCTGGAACAGTGTGAGGTTGCTACGGGTGGGCTTTGGTGGAATGCCACCGCTTGACCAGTGAAGCGGCCTTGTCAGTTTCAGTGCCGCAATGTTAGCTGAGACCATGAAATGTTTTGAGCACCTTGTGATGTGATGGTGATACTGAAATGTTCCAGGGGCCAAGGCTTTGTGGCTGACGCAACGCCTTGGTGCCCTCTAGACCAGCAGCACACGCAAGTGAAAGGAGGAAACCTTGCGATACCTTGTGGCTATAAGACTGGGCATCAGACAAGTCATTCAACCCCAGGATCCTGCTCCAAATGTTGCTGATGCGCATGGACAGGGGCCTCATGGGATGCGTTCACATTGCAAAAGCAATTCTGAACAGCAGGCTCAACTTGATCAGCGCTCGCGCAGTTCAAGCCTTTATAAGGGAAACCTCGGATCCAGTTTTCCTGGATCTGTTGGTTTATTGAACTTGGATATGCAGGATTATTGGAGGCCATTTCTTTGCTGGGCAGGTAGAGGAGCATGCTCAGGCAGTCAAGCAATGGCTATCCGGAAGTTTCTACTTGCAGTTTATCAATGATTGCAACACAAACACTAGGCATATGGAGGAAGAAGTCATAAGATTGCAAGAAGAGAGTGAAAAGTATCTTATCCAGCACAAAATGGAAGTGGCAGCCCAGCAAAAGGAAAAAGAATGAAGCTTGCGGCCAAAAAAGCAGCAAGGAAGAAGCAAGTGGCCAAGGAGATGTTGGCTAGCTGTCATTGAGAGCGGAAGATCCGTAAATCTATTTGGAATGCAGAGCAGAAGCAGAAAGCTGATGATCTGCTGAAGCCAAAATCCAACATAGATGGGCTATTCAGTCCAATAAGGCAAAGGCAGTGGCACACAGGAGTAAGCAAACACCCCTGGAAGATATCACCAACCAACTTCAATTGGAAGACTCACTGGCCGGTGGTTCAAGTTCAACATCCCACATTTGAATCTACATCTGTTTTCTTGTGGACACTTCCACTGGTTTCAGTGTTGCCATTGGTTTTTTCTTTGTCTGTTTGTTCTTTTTTTTTGTGTTCTTCCTGGTCTGTGTGTTCTTTGTTGGAGTGTTCTTCCTGATCACAAGCTTGATTGTGTGAGATTAGAGACTCTTTCAACTTATATATTCCTGGCAAGAAGGCCTTCAACCTAGCAAGGCCATTTTTGATGTACTCCTTTTGCAAACAAACTATACCAGATGTGTATGTATACATCTGGTATGGCCACCACAGTGAATCCTCTTTTTGGCTCTTCTGTCAGCTGCTCCTTCTCAGCCATTTTGAGGAAGCTATTGATTGCCAGCGAGTTGAGAGAATTATGATGTGACTGCTGAACATAGTTGGAACCCAATTCAAGCTTCAACAGTTGCATAAGGAAGCGGAACTATGACATAACAAGTCAGCTTTTCCACCATGTGAGAATAGTAAGATGGTGTCAGAATGTATGAATATTTTAAAGACTTGCCAATGGTATGTTAATTGAAGAGACATCCTTCAGACGCAAGATGTCTGTTCCAATGCCGGAATTTTTGAAATAATGTGTCAACCAGTAGTTTTGTAGCTCTAAGAATTGATTGGTGGCTAGAAAGCGGTTTTTGCTTCCTGTGGGACATATTAGGAGCGTACACCACGGGGCGGTTTTCTAGAAATTGCCCCCGTCCTCCGGACGCTTTCCAAGAGAAAGCGTTGTGAGGACACCTTCTGAGCGTCGTGAGGACACCTTCTGAGCGTCGTGAGGACACATTGGTCCTCAGGCGCTCGCAAAGACGCTTTGGAAGCGTCCTTGGGACCATTGTGTCCTGAGGACAGCACTGTGTCACAAAACCAGGGGCGTCCTCAGGACACTTTGGCGCAAATGCGTCGTTGGGACGCTTTTAGTCAAGCGTCGCCAAGACACTTTTGTCAAAAAGGGGGGTTGCCAGCCTAAACCCCTGCCCAGAATGCACAAACAGGGGGTCGCTTCACTGCAACCGTCATTTAGACGGCTTCGTCCTGCCCCCCGTATCCCTTCCGGCCACCTGACTAACGAAAGGCCCCGTGGCTGTGCTGGAAACTATGGCAGCTCACCTGACGCCCTAGTGCTAGCACGCGGGTTTGCCTCGCCTGCCGGACCACTGCTTGTGGGGATCTCAGGGCGAGGAAAAAAATCTTTTCCCCTCTCAAGCTGCCCACACAGAGCGTCAGCCCAACGCTCCCCAGAGTGTCTGGCCAACACTAATCAGAATTGGTGGGGTGCCCCTCCACGTCTTTCCGACGCTTTTGCCTCTGCAAATGCGGGTAAGCGCAAGGACAGCCTCAGATGCGTCCTGAGGCTGCCCTCAACGCCCCATGGTGTACTCTCTACCAACTTGACCACCAACCTTGGCAAATCATGTTTGAACATTAAGATGAGCCTTGGTAGATGTTTAGAATAATGTGGTGACCTGGGAAGAGCTTGGCTCATGACAGCCCATTGTTCCCACATGTAAAGTGCCTCGCCATATAAATCTGGCGCATTTTGTTCAAGTCTAGTAGACCAACCAACATACTTGAAGTCACAAGTCTTGGTTCAGGGGTGCAAAAAGGGTTCAAAAGAATGAATCTGAAAAAATAAATCATATTGAAAACTATTTGTAATTTATAAAATTGATTTTGCTTTTTGCAGATTTTCAAAAATCTTTAATAGTGCTTGGAAAAATCTAAAAAAATTTGGAGAGTATAGCCTGAGATGTGAGGGAAATGATAATAAATGAAAATTTTTTGACCAAATGAAATATTGGATCACAGTGGTCAGCAAAACAGAGACAAAATTGGAAATTTGGTGCCTTAACCCCTTTTGGGACTCCCAAATGCCTCACTCCACAGCATCCAAAAAACCTAGTGGTAAATTTTTTGAATTCTTTTCATTTATTTTCACTTTTTCACATGTCCAGCTGTGGCCTCCAATTTTTTTCAGATTTTTTCAAGCACTATTAAAGATTTTTGAAAATCTGAAATAAGCAAAATCAATTTTATAAATTACAAATAGTTTTCAATATGATTTATTTTTTCAGATTCATTCTTTTGAACCCATTTTGCACCCCTGAACCCAGACTTGTGACTTGAAGTATCTTGGTTGGTCTTCTAGACTTCAACAAATTGCGCCTGATCTTTCTGGCGAGGCACTGTACATTAGCCGTCCAGGTTCTCCTGCCCTCATTGCTTGGGAGGTCTCCACTATGGTTGCAAAGTCCCTGATGCTTAATAAAATATTCTTGTATTCAGGGAACTTTGTTGCATGATTGGAACAGCAAGCAGCGCCTGAGCAGAATTTGTTGGATGTCTTGTTCACCAAGTCGGTGATCTCGGAGGCGGGTAGGAAACGCAGGGCCAAGGGGAGTGGTTCTTTTTTATTACCAAGTACTTCCCTGTGAGATCACAAGCATGAAAATGTGTGGAAGTTACTTATATTATATTTTGGATTGTTTACTTACAATGCGCAATATACCAGGGTGGCCTCATGAATCTTCTCAATGTGAGATAGCATGAGATTCAAGTCCTTTTTTGTGACTGGCTTGTTTGCGGGTATCCCCAATGCATGCATTGTTTGCCAGGCTTCTGTGTCTTGGCTGTGTGTTTTTTCACCCCAGTAATATAGGAATATAGACTGGGATATGTTCCAGAGTGTGTGTGAGGCACCAGGGATTGGAAGAACATCATGCAGACTGCCTTTGTAGCTGCGTGAGGGTGTCCTTTGATTTCGCAAGCTTTTAAAGATGTTGCAGCTGCCCAAGTCACCTTCAATGATCTGAAGCCTTGAATGAAACTCCTCTGGGGTCAAGCCGGTCTGCTGAATAATACCAGTAAAAACTTTGCCAACCCCTTGCACCAAATTGTTGGATGCAACCACAAGCTTTAACATGGTGATGTTTGGCAATTCAGGGTAAAGTGGTTGCACTGGTGGAGAATGGCGCTGGAAGGAATACTTGGCACTGCCGGCATTAACCGGTCGAACACGGCAGTTCGAGCGGTGCTCGAACAGCCGTGTTCGACCGGTGGTCGGACGGGCACTGTCCGACCGAAGCAAGAGCCAACTGGTTGGACAGATTTGTCCGACCGGTCCCGGCTGGTCCTGTGCGACCGGTCCCAGGAACTGATCGGACAGGCCTGTCCAACCCGGCGGCAGGTGCTTCGGTCGGACAGTGCCTGTCCGACCACCGGTCGAACACGGCTGTTCGAGCACCGCTCAAACTGCCGTGTTCGACCGGTTAATGCCGGCAGTGTGGCTTCCCTAGACTTGGAAATATGTTTGACGACGGCTTGATGGATCTGCAATTTCAAGGTCTGTTCAAAATGGTCTGTACTCTCTGGGGATGGAGCAAAAGACTCAGGCATTATATCTAACTTTGAGGCAGCATGAAACAAGCTGTTCAGAGTTTTTATGGTGAGCTTGGAGGTATTAATTTGAGATAAGATACTTGCACTGCAAAAGGGGTTGTATCGGTTACAACCCCCCGCGGTAACGTCGGCCAGAGGCGACCAATGTTACATCGGTCGCCCAGACCGATTTTATGTCGGCCGGGCCCACCGATACATTAGAACAAAGGCATAATGTATCGGTGGGACCCGCCGATGTAACATCGGTCTGGTAGACCGATGTTACATCGGTTGCCGCCACCGATCTAGCCGCGGGGGGTTGTAACCGATACAACCCCTTTGGCGGTGTTGGTGGAGCGGTGTGAGCCTGGGTCTCTTATGTGACAACAGGACACAAGATGGGGGGAACAATAGTTGATTCCAGAAAGGATAAGGAGATGACAACTATTGTGAAGAAGAAAAGGAAGAAGGAGAGAAAGAAGAATAGAGTTATAACTATGAAGATGAAGATCTTTGTGAAGAAATTAGGCTAATATTTCTAAAAACAAAACCAGACTAAGAAGAAGAAAAGATGAGACACAATCAGATGAAACAGATAAGAAGGAGGATAATAATAAGAGTGGCATACCACTTGAATAGAAGTGAGTTAGTTGTCGGGCTGATGGAGATTTAGATGATGAAGAAGACAATGAGGAGGAAGAAAGAGCAGACTAAAGAATAAAATAAAAGAAAACAAATAAAAAGAAAAAGAGTTCAGCATGACATCAAACAAAAGAAGAGAAACAATAGACGAAGAAACAGAGAGAAGAAAAGATGAAGATGAGACTGCTACAGACTTCACGTAGTTAGGCGTGTCAAAGTGTTTGAGATTCTCGGACTTCTCGGATCAGGAGTTGTCAAAGTAAGATATTGATAGAGGCTTGAGGCCTTAGATTAGATCTTTGATCTTGAGGTTTGAGCTTTGAGGTGGCCGCTTGAGGATCACTTGAGGAGAGCTAGAGAGAGCAATACCTTTTGAGATCTAAGATATGATTCTTGATCTTGAACCCTAACCAATTATCATCAGAGCTGCGTCCTCCGCAGTATTCGGCGATTGTTTCAAGTTTCAACACCCCTCCTTTTTTGATGACACATGAACAGATAAGCATTTATCTTGAAGTTTCTTGACGGAGTCATATGGTGCCTCTTTGGAGAGAGAATCGGCTATCATGTCCTTTGAGGGAATTAGCTGCACATCGATGACTTTGTCATTAAACTTCTCTCACAAACTCTTGATTTTGATATCTAAGTGCTTAGTTTTTGAATTTGATCCAAAATTCTTCAGTTTTTCCAGTAAACCCTTGTTATCAATGTGAAATAGTGTCGGAGGAAGGTCTAGTCGCCAGAGTTCTTTAATCAGAAAGCTGAGCCATTAATTTTCTTGTTCACCATCAGAGAGTGCGTTCAGTTCAGACTTGGTGGAGGACATTGTGATGTTCTTTTGCTTCTTACTATTCCATAGGATGGGGCAAGACTTCCAGAAGGCTATTGAGCCGTTTTGAGAGATTTGGGTTTCATGGTCTTCCGCCCAAGTCGCATCGGTGTAGAATTGAATTCGCTCTCCCAGGTCTGCTGAGTTTGGCCGAAGAACAAGCCCTAGATGCTTCGTGCCGCTGAGGTATTTCCAACAGTGCACAACCTCTTTCCAATGCAAGAGACCTGGGCGTTGATTGAATCTTGATAGGATGGAGACCGCAGCTGCCAGATCAGGACAAGTCCTGCATGCCAGGTAGTTCAGCATACCCGTGAACGATCGATAGTTTAAGCCAAGCTTCAGGAAGGCTTGGTGATCTTCATCCGTTGCACGTTTTAGTTGCACAGCAGGTGTTAACGGAGTCTTGACAGGTTTGCATTCTTCAAGGTTCAGAAGTTCCAACCCCTTTTCTATTAGAGCCGGTTGCAAAAGTTCAACACAATCCGTAGACATGATGAGGTTCATGCCCAGGAGTGTATCTGGGATATGCGCCGTTGAGTTGGGGAACCGAGACAGAAATAGCTCTTCGAACTCATCTGGCTTTCCGACCACAATGAGGTCATCAACATGAAAAAATATAAACAATTCCTTGTTTCTGTGAATAAACAGGCAGGCGTCCGATACTGAGGGAGCGTAGTCTATTTCTTGAAACCACGTGGTGAGCGTTTGATACCAGTTCTTTGGGGCCTGCTTCAGCCCGTACAGTGATTTGACTAATCTGAGGTATGATGCCGTTTTAGAAGATCCTTCAGGCGTCTTGATGTATATCTCTTCCTCCAGAGGTCCAAAGAGAAAGGCGCTTTTTACGTCAAATTGCTTGACTGGAAGCCGAAGATCGATAGCCAAGACTAATAGGGTCAACAAGGATGGAAATTTTCCTGTAGGCGCAAATGTATCGAAGAAGTCCTCCCCATGCGTTTGCAGAAAGCCTTGAATGCATAGCTGCGCTTTTGGTTTTTCAGGGGAAGATAAGGTGGCCGGTTTGATCTTAAATACCCAGGTGGAGTGAAGAACTTTTTCCGGAGTCTCAAGTTGATCTAGCCAAACGTCATGTTGTTTGATGTTGTCTAGCTCTGCATTGATGGCTTTTCTCCAATCCTGAGCATTGGCTCCTGACACAGCGATCTTAAAAGTCTTAGGTTCAAATGTCAAGTGAGTCATGTGAGTGTATTTAACAGGTATTACTTTGATTGTTCGGTCTTGTAAGATTCGACTGGATGGTTTGATGGGAGCTGGGATCAAAATCTCTTCAATGTCTGCCTCGTCATCAGCTGAGTCCTCCTCCTCGAGATTACCCCTTGAAGAGTCTTCCTGCATTGGTTCCTCCTCTTCCGATTCCTCCTTTATCATGACCTCCTCCTTCACCTCTGCGGTGGGCACCTCCACTACCTCAGGAGTTGTATCCCTTTTCTCTATCTGGATATTGTCGAGAAAATCAGGAGAGGACTGTGCTTGGGTATAGTCAAGAAAGTCGACATGCTTGGAGTCAAGGATTCAACCATTGGAAGTGAGAATCCTGTATGATTTCATCTCAGCGTTGAAGCCCAGAAGTTTGCCAAGCTCCCCCCGAGGTTCAAGCTTGGACTTGTTTTTGTTTGAGACTATAGCCACCGGATTCCCGACAGGGCAAAAGAATTCGAGAGCGATAGGGTGGCCTTTGAACAACTCATAAGGAGACTTCTTGCTTCTATGTGCCGGTATTTGATTTAGAGCGAGTACGCTAGAGCTGAGAACTTCATGCCAGAGATTCTTAGGAAGCCCGGAGTCTGCAAGGTTTGTCTTCAGGGCTTCAATGATGGTCCTGTTGAACCTTTCCGCCAGTCCGTTCTGCTGAGGAGTGTAGGCGTCAGAGAAGCGCTGCCTAATAATGTGTTCGTGGCAGTACTTGCCAAGTTCCGAGTTAGCAAATTCAGTTCCTCTGTCTGAGTTCAGGACACTAGGATAATATCCTATCCTTTTTGCTTAAACGTCAATAGCAAAAGTTAGAGTCTTGAAGACATCAGATTTGGCTTGTATAGGGATTGCAGCACAAAAGCGGGTGTGAGCATCCACAATCGTAAGAATATACTTGTGAAGTTGTTGTGAAAGTGGACTGATTGGACCGATGAGATCCAGGTGCAATTCCTCGAGAGGTTTAGATGCTGTCAAGCTTCGGTGCCCAAATGATGCTTTTGTCACTTTCACCACAGCGCATGCCTTGCACGAATGTGGGGCTTTGATTGGAATCCCCAGCTTTTGACGGATACGACTATAGCTGACATGACCAAGAGATTTATGAAGGAGTTCTGCCGAGCTGATATGAGATTGTTGGCTGGGAGTGTCCAATTTAACAACTGGAAGGTTATTTTGATAACGACCTTGAAGAAACGGCTCTCCTCTTTTTAACACACAAAACTCATTGATTTCAAAATTAATCTGACATTGCTCAATTAATAATTGTTGGAGGGATAACAAATTGACGGCTAGTTTAGGGACATAAAGAACATTCTGAAAAATAAGGTCTTGATTTTGATGAGAGACTCGGATGGTGCCTTTCCCTTCAATCTTTAACGTGTTGTATCCACAACTAGTGTTAATCATGCCGCCTTTGTTTTCGTCTAGAGCAGTGAAGATGTTCTTGTCATAAACCATGTGTGAAGTTGATCCTGAATCGAGGACGATAATGGAGGGTTGATTGAGAGAAAAAGCAGAAAAACTGCTGACATTTTCTTCCTCCTTTCTTTTAAAGTTCTTCCGTTGTTCCGGGTGAATCATCCAACACCTTGCCTTTGTGTGAGATTTGGAAAAGGGGTTGTGCTCTCCAGGTCTCCCATTAGCGGCAGGTCAACATCTTTGATCCTCCTTGGTGAACATGGTGGTAGTTGAAGAGTCGCCCACAGTTTTGGACAAGACCTTGAGATTGTTCATGTGAATCTTGAGATGATCCAGAAGAGTACTAGGCTTGATGTCTTCTCCATTTTTTGAATGCGTTATGCTTTGTTTAATATTATCTAAGCTGCTCGGAAGGTGACGAAGGAGATTGTATGTGACAATATCGTCGGGTAGATTAATTCCGACATCTTCCATCTTAGTGATGCTGCTTCTAACCTCGGTAACAAACTTCTCAATATTGCTGGAGTCAAAGCTTATGTTGGCAAAAGAGTTGTACACTCTGGCTTGGTTAGATGGTTCCGAGGACATGAATCTCTTCATGATGGCCTTCCAGAGTGCCTGCGCGTTTGACTTGTTCGACGAATTGACAACATTGCTGTGAGCCGATGCAGACAGCTTAGCAAGGATAGTTGCATAGAGTATAGTGTTGTCTTCTTTGTCAAGTTCAGGAGTGCCGTCTAGCATTTGCTGTTTGACGCCGCCGAGTTGGAAGAATGCAGAGATTTGAGTCTTCCAGCTTGAGAAATTCTCTTTGGTGAGCACCGGGATAGCTTCAATTGTCATTTTCAGAAAGGCAGAGTTAATTGAGCCCATTTTTCCAGCCGCCGGTACTTGTCCTTGGGAAGAAGGGATGTTCAAGGGATTTGTTTCATTGGCGGCCATCTCGAAATCTAAAAAGTATCTGGTTCGCTTGACTAGTCGTTGTAGAGGTATGTTCGCTTATGCCTTTTTCGACTGTTAATCGTGAAGAAATTAGGCTAATATTGCTAGAAAACGAAACCAGACTAAGAAGAAGAAAAGATGAGACACAATCAGATGAAACAGATAAGAAGGAGGATAATAATAAGAGTGGAATACCACTTGAATAGAAGTGAGTTAGTTGTTGGGCTGATGGAGATTTAGACGATGAAGAAGACAATGAGGAGGAAGAAAGAGCAGACTAAAGAATAAAATAAAAGAAAACAAATAAAAAGAAAAAGAGTTCAGCATGACATCAAACAAAAGAAGAGAAACAATAGACGAAGAAACAGAGAGAAGAAAAGATGAAGATGAGACTGCTACAGACTTCACGTAGTTAGGCGTGTCGAAGTGTTTGAGATTCTAGGACTTCTTGGATCAGGAGTTGTTGAAGTAAGATATTGATAGAGGCTTGAGGCCTTAGATTAGATCGTTGATCTTGAGTTTTGAGCTTTGAGGTGGCCGCTTGAGGATCACTTGAGAAGAGCTAGAGAGAGCAATACGGTTTGAGATCTAAGATATGATTCTTGATCTTGAACCCTAACCGATTATCATCAGAGCTGCGTCCTCCGCAGTATTTGGCGATTGCTTCAAGTTTCAACACTTTGGCCTTCTATGGGCTATTCTGGTTCTCTCCTTAAAGGAGGATGGTTTAAGGGCAGCTAAGCTTCACCCCTCTTCTCTTAAGAAACAGAGAAGGTCTTCAGAGACTACCTTGCTTTTTTATGCCAAAGGAAACTGGCAAAGGTTATGTAGCAGGAAACCTATGTGGATTTTAGCAGCAGTCCACAGAAGCACAGATGATATGTTTTATTGATTTGATTCTTTATTTGATTGAAGAAGAAGATGAGCAGAATGGATGAAAAGATCAAGAGCTCAGAGGAACTTTGAAGAAGGAGACAACTTGGAAAGAGCTGCTTACTATTCAATCAGATGACACCAAATGACCACAACAACGTAGGGATGTGATGGAACCTGTGTTGATTGAGTAGTGAGGAGTGATGTTGTTCAGAGTTGTCTGATTCTTCTAAGTTGGTGGTTCTGAGTGATGATGAAAATTTTCATCCAGCCGGTGGAGAAGTGGTTAACCTCGTTGATTGAAATGCATATATGCAATATAGTTTGAACTTAGAAAATGATTAGATGTTATGTGAACTTCCTGGTTAATTACTTCACTCTTATATTACTTCACACTTATACACAACAAAGTATGGATATTATGATATGAAAATACTTGTATTGAAGAGAGGAATAAGAAGATAAAATTGTTGAAGCCTTTTGGGCAACTGTGTTGTCTCTAAGGCTGACAAGCGGAATGGATATAACCCCATGTTCCATGAAACATGATTGATGAATGGCCGACAGACTTCATATGGACTTTCTGTTGGAAATTCAAATTGTCAAAGCAGATCATTGGGGGCACTATTGGATTGCGGATGAGCAAGAACTGGCTTATAAGTGCTGGGCAAAAAAATACGCAAAAACCCCAATTGGGACCCATAAAACCAAGACAACAAAAACATTCACATGCAGAAATACAAAATAACCAGCAGTGGAAACAAGAGCTTCCCTTGCATTGTCCGCATACAACACAACTCTGGTGGTTATCCTTTGCTTGGGCTTTGAGCTTTGAGAAAGCAAAGCCATACCAAGGCAAACAAGGGAAGCAAGTGGAAAAAATTGAAGTCAGTGTTTGCATGTGGAGGGAGTTTAGTATTTATACTGAGGACCTCTGTTGTGAGCCTGTGCCTCTTGTGTGGCAACAGAACACAAAGAAAAATAAGCTTTGTTGAAGCTTGTGAATCCAAGGATGTAGATCCAAGGGCTCAATCTTGTTGATCAAGAGAGACAGTTGTCAAGTATGGACAACCTCCGCCTATGATGAGGCCTGCAGAATGCAATTTAAGGGCAATAAAGTGTAATAACACTATAAAGGGGAGGACTGATTTTGAGGGTATGATGATGGTTGATTATGATGGAGAGAAAATGGTTGAAGTTTGATTGATCCTGGTAGGGAAGAAGATGCCTGGGGGGAAAACCTTTTTCTAGGAGAAGTGATGATTATTTGTATGATTCTGATTTTCTTCTCTTCCTCCAACTTTTCTCTTATGGAAAAGTTCTTCAGCCAGTTCTGTGGCCCACTTGTGGTTCTCAACCTCCCATGTTGAATCCAGAATGTGGGCAGAAAATTGTAGTAGCTGATGGAAGGAACTATGCTAATAGTACTATTAAGTTATGCTTATATTGAGTATTTTACATTTTAATCAGTTTTATCTGATATTATCTTATTTCCTAGCAGTGTCTACACTGCCAGAAAGTCTGGCTCGGATGGCTGCATCCGAGTTTTTATTGGATGCGGCCATCCGATTCAAACTCGGGCGCGTACCACCGAGTGAATCGCTGACCAATTCAAACTCGGTGGCCAAATGCCCGGGCCGCTGAGTTTGAATGGGTCAGCAATTCACTTGGTGGCGCGCGCCCGAGTTTAAATCGGATGGCCGCATCCGATAAAAACTTGGATGCAGCCATCCAAGCCAACTTTTCTGGCAGTTCTAGGGCATGTCACCAATTCTGAGTGGTTTGACATGTCTCTGAGGCTGACATCTGTCCTCCATTTAAACTTAACGGTCATCACCATTGAATCTTGGCATTGCTTTAGTATTTTTCTAGCATTGTCTCATTTGCATCATCCATTTTGTTTGTGTGGTCTGGTACCAATTATTAGCAATTACTCTTGCACTTTTCTTGACCTTTTAGATTTCAACTGGCCTTGAAATCTTTTTAGTACCCCCTTCTTTTTTGCCACATCATTCCGAATTCATGATTTGGTACCAATCATTTGCAATCTTGCACTGTTGTGATAGTTTTTTTTTCCTGAGCAGTCTCTTTTTTGCATCATCTTATATACCGCTCTTCTGGTCTGTGACCAATTATCGGCAATTGGTTTTGCACTTCTCTTGAAATTTTAGATTTCAACTGGACTCAAACTATTTTCAGTACCCCCTTCCTTTCTGCACATCATTCCAACTTTGTGATCCAGTGCCAATCATTTGCAATATTCCTCCGTCCATCTTTTTGATAGTTTTTTTTGGATTGATATCTGAACTTTTCTCAATGACTGACGCCACTTTGACCCCCCTACTTGTTTTTTTCATTTATCTTTTGAGCCATCCTCATCATCATCATTACCTATTTCTGATAGCTTTACCCCTACTTATTGAATTCTACTCTTTGCTTGCTTCACAATATTCCAAACTTCCTAATATATCCTTGTCAATACCCCAGCTCTTTACCCTCTGGTCCAGAACTTCAGTGATGTTGTTCTTGCTCCCCTAACCCATCAAATCTCACTACCTTGTGGCTCAAAGGCAACACCATCAGCCTTGAATTTCCTTTGTGATGTTGGCGGGGGTCAGCTTTCTTTCCCAACCAATCCACTTTGCTTCACCATACCCGGAGAGAATCTTGGTGATGCAACAGTCTTTGCAGAAGCAATGTGTCAGGCATTCCGCTGGAGAGCTCAAAAGCTAACTCAGAACCCCTCTAGCAACACCAATAGAAACACCAATAGCACCAATGGCAACAAAAATAGCATCAATAGCAACAACGATAGCTCTGATAGCGACAACACCAACAACAGCAATAAAAAGAACACTGGTGGTTGGACCCAAGAGTATCACTTCAAGCTTGATTCCAAATGTCCACAAAGCCGCCATCTGAAACAGAAGGCTGGTTCCAGGAAGAAGCATTTTTCCCGGAAATGTGGATGCTCAGCCAAGTTCAGCGTGATTCACCACATACCAAGAAACACCTTGCAAGTTGTGTGGCACCGGGATCACAATCATGATGACTCTTCAATTGACAAGATGCAATCTGCACGCCTCCCCCAATTTGTTGAATATTGGCTTGACAAACAGGTGGTCATGGGTGTTAGCTGGAAGGAGATACATAAGCAAGCAACATGTCCTGCCGTGCTTGCCGTAAGTTCTCTTCTTTTGGCTTCCAACATCTTTTTGTGACTCAAACTGGTAGCTGACTTGAAGCTCCTTTTCTGCATTTTGATAGCATGAGGAACATTCTTCTGTCTCTGAAGGACGTATAATCAAGTGTGACTGAGTCTGATACTTGATTTGTAAGTGTGCAAATGTCCTGGCAAAGAAAGACCCGGATGTATTCATGTTGCTGTCTCTCTGGAAAGCGCAACTGGAGAGGCAGTTCTTGGATGTCCATACTGTTGATCTTGAAGACTCGAGTGATTTCCTGTTTGCTCTTCAATCCCTCTGGCAAAGGGCAATGCTCTTGAATCATGGCCAATGCATGATTATGATTGACTCAACACAAAACTCAGTTTCCAATTACTTTCTTTCCAGCGTAAAGAAGGTCAGCATGGACTGTCAGCCTAAGTCTCTAAAGTGACTCTAGGATGAATAAGAAAATAGCTGAGATACAGAGTCACTCCGTGACCTATATAGTACTTGGCTAAACAGCTTGTAGCAACTCTCTTCTGACCAGAAAGAGACAAAATAACCAACAACGCAAAGCAGGCTCTGAAGCGTGATGATAAGCTGAAGAGAAAGAAATGGGAGTTCAAGTCAAGGGAAGACACACAACTGGGACTCAAATAAGGGAAGGAGATAAGTCAAAATGGAGATAGGATCTAGAGATGAGGAAGAGGAGGGAATAATAGAAAGGATAATGGATGAAGAGAGAAAGGTTGCGAGGAAAGCCCCAGTCACTACTTAAATAGTAATTGGTTGACGGGCTCAGTAAATCCTGGGGGTTGTCGTTCACAACAAATCCTTCTTATACACACAAGGAACTCTTGGAACCTCAACCAAGGAGTTACCAGCAGCGTATACCCTTGTTCTAATTACTTAAAATGGAAAATAGGTCCCTCGGACTATGCTTGTTCCGTATTTAAGCTCCTCGACTCTGGTTAACTACTTTTAACCGGTGTTAGACTTCAGCGCTGTACGGGTTAGTACTAGTTGAAGGCTGACATTCACCCCCACTAAAAAGAACGGCCCTTATTAATGTAGTAATTTTAGCTCTTTTGCTTGCTCTAAATTTCCTCAAAAGCGTATCTAAATTTTTGATGTCTTGTTTTCCTAACCATTGGTCTTCATCAGTGGATGAATTTTTAAATCTGACTAGGTATCGTCTGCGGTCTTGTCCTTGTATTTGAATGATTTTCTTGTCCAAGATTTTACTTGGTACTTTCTCCTTGTCCACTTTCTCCTTTACTGGTACGTCGAGTTGGGTAACTTCTGGATTATCTATGTATTCTGATGGTTTATTGGTAACAAATTTCTTAACTAAACTGATCAGAAATGTGGGATGTTTAAGATTTAATTCTCCCTTCAGCTCTACTTCCACTGTTTTTGTGCCGTGAAACTTCTTGACGACAAACGGCCCAACAAAACTATCCTTAAGTTTACAGTTGCCATCCAGATTGTTGAAGTTTAAAGTCGAGATAAGCACCAAGTCGCCTACCTGAAAGTCATGTGGTTTGTGCGTTTTATTCCACCTGTCTTTGTTATAGGCTACTGCTTCTTCAATACATGCGCTTGCCTTTGCTTCAGCTTTGGTCATCATGGCACAAAAAGTGTCCTCTGTGGGATGTATTGAAACAACTTTACTAAGAATCGCATCCCTTGGCATGTAAGGCGTCCATCCCTTTTCTAATTTGAACGGGCTTTTGTTGGTGGTTGCATGAATACTACTATTATAAGGGGACCTATAATTTTGCAAAGTATAATTTGCAGGGCTTATGCTCTGCAAATGAAAAGGTTTGCAAAATTATGAAACATACAGGGCTTTTCATAATTTTGCAAAGGATTATGAGATTTTGGTTTCAGAAAATGTTAATCCCTGCAAACAATGCTTTGTAAAAATACTCATACTGTTCTTATTAGTACTTTTGCAAGGTAAACTTAACATAGGATATGCCTTGCGCAAAATAACCTACGCAAAATTTTTTACACATCAAAAAACAACAAGATTTGCAAAGGATCACTTTGACATGCTTATGCCGTGTAAAAAAAAGGTTGTCAAAATGAACCCTTCAAGCCTTGCCACAACAATTTTGCCAAGTTTTTTTTTGCACTTTCTTGACCTGCTCTTCAAGCTGGTACAGTTGTACCAGCTTGGAGAGCAGGCCAACCTGCCCTCCAAGCAGGTACAGACTGTACCAGCTCGGCGAGCAGACCATCTCCGAGGCCAACCTGCTCTCCAAGCTGGTACAGGCGGTACCTCGGCGAGCAGGCCAACCTGCTCTCCAAGCTGGTACAGACTGTACCAACTTGGCGAGCAGGCCATTGCCGAGGCCAATCGGCTCTCCAAGCTGGTACCGACTGTACCACCTCGGAGAGCAGGCCAACCTGCTCTCCAAGCCGGTAAAGACTGTATCAGCTCGGCGAGCAGGCCAACCTGCTTTACAAGCCGGTACAGACTGTATTAGCTCGGCGAGCAGGCTAACCTGCTCTCCAAGCCGGTACAGACTGTATCAGCTGGGCAAGCAGGCCAACCTGCTCGCTGAGCTGGTACAGACTGTATCAGCTTGGCAAGCAGGCAAACCTACCCGCCGAGAAGGTAGATTCACTACCGGCTCCGCAAGCAGGCAGGTCTGTTTACCGAGCTGACCAGCTCGGCAAGCAGGCAGGTCTGTTTACCGAGCTGACCTGCTCGCTGAGCTGGTACAGCTCTGTGCCAGCTTGGCAAGCAAGCCGACTTGCTCGCGGAGCTGGTACAGCTCTGTACCAGTTCGGCAAGCAGGGAGCCTGCTCGCTGAGCTGGTACAGCTCTGTACCAGCTCAGCAAGCAGGGAGACTGCTCGCTGAGCTGGCCCAGCTCTGTACCAGCTCGGCAAGCAGGGAGACCTGCTCGCTGAGCTGGTACAGCTCTGGACCATTGGCAAGCAGGCCGACCTGCTCGCTGAGCTGGGACAGTTCTGTACCAGCTCGGCAAGCAGCCCGACCTGCTTGCTGAATAAAGGAATTGGAAAATGTCTAAAGGTTTTTATTTTCATAAGAATTTGTTTGCCACCAGAATATGTACAAGGTGAAGTAGATAAGAAATAGAAAGGAATGAATGAACGGCCTTACCTAAAGGCAGAGACAAAGCTAGCAATTTGATGCGAGATAACACAGGAGTTCAAGCTAAGAGGACACGGGTTGGTCGGATAGAAAGGGATAGGTGCGCCAGGCACAGAGAGCGGTGAAGCAGAGCGAAGGGGAAAAAGAGCTTCAAAGGAAGCGAAGGAAAAGGAAAAAGAAGCAGGAGCTTTGGTGGATATAGACAGGAAAGGGTACAAGAGAATATCTCAGGGGTCAACGATGGCTAAGGGTGAAGTTTAAGAGTGCACAAAGCAAGGTTGGAAATTGTAACAGTGGATGATGAAAGGCTAAAACTAAGTTTTGAGTAGCTGCAAGTGCAAAAGCGAGAAAGTCGACAAGGAAAGCATTTAGTAGTGCTTAACACATCATCTTATATATCTTTTGGAGAAGTAAGACGGTACGCACATGCCTCTCAGCTAGCAGGCTTTGCCTTCTTTCACCTGACTAGTAGTCAGGGTTTGAGTAGCGGTATCCTGGTCCTTGCCAGGTGCCCTGAGCTCGTTCAGCCTCATCTCGTCGTCTGTGCAGACGGTAGAGTAGATGGATACAGTGGTAAGCAAGGGTGCATCTGAACTGGTAAGGTACAACAGTTCAGGTATCAACTTACGGATCTGGTTCATGGACAACTCGGCACTGGTTACGCCTGCTTCAGGTGAACTCTGACACTGAACTGGTACAGAACTGTACCAGCTCGGTAAGCAGACCAGTCTGCTCGCTGAGCTGGCAGTGACCCTACCTGCTCGGCGAGCAGGTTAAGAGCAGTTTGACCTACTTGCCGAGCTGGTACAGTGTCTGTTCCAGCTCAGCGAGTCTGCTTGCCGAGCTGGTACAGACCGTACCAGCTGAGCAAGCAGGTGGGCTGGCTGATATCTGTACCAGCAAGGAGGGCCCAGCCTAGTGTAGCTTGTGCGAGGCCAGCGTTACAAGTGGGAGGAGCTGCTTTTGAGTCTGTACCGCTATTGGGCAATGTGCCTTCTCAAAGAGCTGGTACAGGATGTACCAGCTCATGGGCTGTTGTGAGGTTACTGAGAGTACTAAACAGTGAAGCAGAGCTGGTAGCCTGGTGTTGACTATCATCTCACGGAGCCGGTGCCAGCAGGGATAGATTTTCTTTGGGTGAAGCGGAAAGAGTTCCCAAGGAAGGGATTTTGGAAAGAGGGGATGATAAAATTGGCAGCTTTGCAGTGGAATACACTTGCAAAAGTGTCAACTCCAATGTACGTGAATCACTTTTTCAAGGGATATTTTGCCGGCTTTTCAGCCTTGCAATCAGATCCTTGGTAAAATTCTCATGAGACATGATACTGGTTGTTTTGCAAACTTGTTTGCAAGCCATGTGGGAAATGCTTTACAAAATTCCCATAAACATCTGCATGAACAGTTTTACAAAGTAAGTTTTAAGGGGTATTGTTTTGCAAGGGTCGTTTTGGGTCCGATCCTCTGCAAAAATATGAAAAGCCCCCATCTCTTCATATTTTTGCAAGGCTTCCAATTTACAAAGGATATCCAATGCAAAAAAAACTTTGCAAAATTATCCTACCCCCTATTATAAGCGAATTCTAAAGCTGGGAGTAAAGATACCCAGTCGTGCGTATAGCCTTCCCCATCTTTATAGGTGGTTCCAAAAGAGCAATACCTCCGAAGCATGTCTTCCAAGGTCTGGATCATGCGCTCAGCCAGACCGTCCGTCTGAGGGTGATATGCTGTGGAGAACAATAGTTTAGTCCCTAGAAGGTCAAAGAGACTTTGCCAAAATTGAGAAGTAAACTTTGGATCTCTGTCGCTAATGATAATTTTTGGGCAACCCACATCACTGATAATGTGTTGCCAGAAAGTTAAGGCTATATCAAGCGCCGAGCTTTCTTTATGACACGGGAGAAACCGAGCTCTTCTGGAGAAGCAATCCACTACTACTAGTACGCTATTGAAATTTTCCTTCCCAGCGACCAGTAGGGCGGTAACAAAGTCCATATTGACAACCTCCCACCGGTTCTTAGGTTCTTCAATCATTTGTAAGAGACCAAATCTCTTGCCCGTTTGTTTATTGGCTTTTTGGCAGCGCACACATGTCTCACAATAGCTGTCGACAGCTTTATTCCACCCAGGCCACCATGCTAACATCAAGATCCTCTCCGTCGTCCTATCTGCGGAGAAATGACCCGCCATGATATTGTTATGGCATTCTACCAACATGCAGTCTATGTGATCTTTTCAAACTAGTACTAGTGCGCAGCGGTTATTGGTTCAATGGTACAACAGACCATCCAAAAGTACAAACCGTCCTGCTTCAAAGTGTGTTTTCCACGGCTCAGTCAAAGATGCCACCAGATCCGGACAAGACTCCTTTGAACGAAGTAGAACCAGCAAACAGGCTGTTTCATGATGAGAAGAATAGCTACTTTCCACATCAGCCCAAAATTCTTCGCTCAGATTACTGACGTTAATGGCCATAATTGGAACATCTCTGTCTGTATCAACATCCAGATCAGCGGCTGGGTTATCTACTGTGTTAGGTAAGGCCCACCTGGATAGACCGTTGGCATTCTTATGCGCTAACCCATCACGATGAATAATAGTCATGGCTCCTCGCCACTCCTGTAGCACTATTTGCCAGCGCATCATATGCCGACTTGGAGTTTTCATGCCAATGAGAGACCAAAGAGCTGCGCAGTCAGTGATAACTTCAAATTCACAGCCGTCTAAATAATAATATAACTTCTCAAGGGCCCAAACAAGACAAAGACATTCAAGTTGCGAGGCGCCATGCGTTTTTCCGACTCTTTCAATTGTCGGGAGATAAAACATATCGGTCCTTCTACTTCCTTATCGTGAATGACTTGTACCTGGTGCAGCGCCGCCCCAATGCCCTCAAAACACGCGTCTACGTAGAGTTTAAACGGGCGATTAGGATCCAGGTGAAACAGAAGTGGCGCCGAAGTAAGGGCTAATTTAAGTGATTCAAAGGCCGCTAGTCTATCCGCCGTCATCTCAAAAACAGCGCTTGGACTCGTTAGTTTATACAGGCTAGATGCCAGTAAATTAAAGTCTTTGATATGTAATCAGTAGTAGCTAGCAAAACCTAAAAAAGACTGAAGGTCTTTGAGATTGGTCGGGGGCGGTTTCAGAAGAACCGCCGCCACCCTATGCTGGTCAATACCTAACGACAGGCCCGTGACCACGTGTCCGAGTGCTGTAAGCTTAGAAAAACAAAAGGAGCACTTGGATAATGAAATTTTCATGTTGATACTCTCAATTCTAGACAGTACTAACAATACTTTCTCCAAGTGCGTCGTGTAAGAGTCGGTAAAGATAATAATGTCATCAATATAAATAATTAACCACATTTGCAGCAATTCTTCGCGGAACACTGTGTCCATCATCCGCTGAAAGTGGGACGGCGCATTCTTAATGCCAAAGGGCATGCGAAGATACTCATGGACTCCGAGCTGCAAGATAATGCGCAGAAATTGGCGACTTTCTCGTTTCATGACTATGTTTTGATGGAAACCTTTGAGGACGTCCATACAGGTAATAAATTTAGCACCATGCAACTTTGTCAAGGATTCTGTTATTTTGGGCATGGGGTACCTATCCGGGACGGTATACGTATTCAGGGCGCGGAAATCTCCTACTAAGCGAGACTTACCATTGTGCCAAGCAATGATAACTGGAGTTGTGATTTCAACTCCTTCATCCGCACCTGCCTTCCTTATCACTCCCAATTTGGTGAGTAAGGAGATATGTTCTTTGATGGCCTTACGGCTCCTCGGACTAGCGGGATATGGTGCTTTCTTCAAAATGGGAGGATACGGTCGTTTGACGTTAAGGGTAATACTTACTTCATGTCCTCTCACCGCCCCAAATTGTTGGTCCGCGGTAGCAAAGGCTGAACAATGCTGACTAAGGCATGCAAGCAGTGTTTCTTGCTGCGAAGGAGACAATTTGGCATTAATCTTAGCTTCCTGTCTTACTTGGTGAGAGAAATCGTCCGGATTACTGTCAGGTTCCAGAATAGCGTTAATGCTCTTGTCAAAATCGAATAAGGGGCTTGATAGCGGCACGCCCGAAGGGCGTGCGCACGCCCCCCCGAACGCCTAAAAAAAAGGCGTGCGGGGGCTGCACGCCTTCCCAACCAGGCGTGCAAACCCCCGCACGCCCTCCCCCGCATGCCGCACGCCGTCCGCACGCCTACAAATGGCGTGAGGACGGCCGGCTTGGCGTGCGGCCCCGCCGGACAGGCGTGCTGGCCATGCACGCCTGTCTGGAGGGCGTGCAGGCCTTGCACGCCCTCCGGACAGGCGTTCACGGCTGGCACGCCTGTCCGGCCAGGCTCACGTAAGCCTCTCGAATTGAGAGGCTTACGTGAGCCCCTTGGTGCCCTTATAAGGGTACCGAGTGGTACCCTTATAAGGGTACCAAGTGGTACCCTTATAAGGATACCGAGTGGTACCCTTATAAGGGTACCACTCTGTACCCTTATAAGGGTACCGAGTGGTACCCTTATAAGAATACCGAGTGGTACCCTTATAAGGATACCAAGTGGTACCCTTATAAGGGTACCACTCTGTACCCTTATAAGGGTACCGAGTGGTACCCTTATAAGGGTACCAAACGGTACCCTTATAAGGGTACCACTCTGTACCCTTATAAGGGTACCAAGTGGTACCCTTATAAGGGTACCAAACGGTACCCTTATAAGGGTACCACTCTGTACCCTTATAAGGGTACCGTTTGGTACCCTTATAAGGGGACAGAGTGGTACCCTTATAAGGGTACCACTCTACCACTCGGTACCCTTATAAGGGTACCACTCGGTACCCTTATAAGGGTACCGTTTGGTACCCTTATAAGGGGACAGAGTGGTACCCTTATAAGGGTACCACTCGGTACCCTTATAAGGGTACCACTCGGTACCCTTATAAGGGTACCGTTTGGTACCCTTATAAGGGGACAGAGTGGTACCCTTATAAGGGTACCACTCTGTCCCCTTATAAGGGTACCAAACGGTACCCTTATAAGGGTACCGAGTGGTACCCTTATAAGGGCACCAAGGGGCTCACGTAAGCCTCTTGATTCGAGAGGCTTATGTGAGCCTGGCCGGACAGGCGTGCCAGCCGTGCACGCCTGTCCGGAGGGCGTGCAAGGCCTGCACGCCCTCCAGACAGGCGTGCATGGCCAGCACGCCTGTCCAGCGGGGCCGCACGCCGAGCCGGCCGTCCTCACGCCATTTGCAGGCGT
Source organism: Puccinia coronata f. sp. avenae (assembly GCA_002873125.1). Lineage (NCBI taxonomy): Eukaryota > Fungi > Basidiomycota > Pucciniomycetes > Pucciniales > Pucciniaceae > Puccinia > Puccinia coronata. Next base: position 64,046 of record PGCI01000296.1, on the reverse strand, counting down.
GCGGACGGCGTGCGGCATGCGGGGGAGGGCGTGCAGGGGTTTGCACGCCTGTGTGGGAAGGCGTGCAGCCCCCGCACGCCTTTTTTTAGGCGTTCGGGGGGGCGTGCGCACGCCCTTCGGGCGTGCCGCTATCAAGCCCCATCAAATAAGGCATGACCAATGCTAAACTGTTGTCCATCTGAATTTAGCAGTGAAATCTTTGTATGAATTTGAGATCTTATACACTCTATTGCAGCTAACACTTAATGCTAATAGTAGTAACAACTGGAATTGGAATGTAGGGAAGATCAATAAATGAAAAGACATAATAATGAAGAAAACCTAATAATCGAAAATGAGTGAATGTTATTAAGTACCTTCTCATAGCTCAGTTCCTGGCCTACAACTCAATCAGACGACGCAAAGATGTAAATAGGACAATAAACAGATAATAGCAACAAGCCTATTAAATGAATGTGAGGAAATGATAAGTAATCATGAAAACGTAAAACAACTGAGATAAACAAGAAAACAAGAGATAAGAAACCCAACGATACCTCCACTTGAGCTACTCCTTGCTCCTCCTGAATCTTTGGTGTCTTGAGAGAGTTGAGTGTGTGCGGAATTGAACGGCAGTTAGGACTGGATCGAGCAGTGAATTAAGGGTCTGACGATGTTCGACGGAGTTGGAAACAATGAAGTTTTTTCTAGTCTCTGAGAATTTTCAACTTTGGAGTAGTCGCGGGAAATCACTCAATGCATACACTTTGCATATTCAATTCATCTCAATTCTCAGTCTTGACGATTTTGAATTAATTTTTTAACACTCCTCCTTGATTCAGACTTGGAAAGATGGAGTTGATCTCTTGAGGCTTCTAGTTTGATGAATCCTAACGGCTTTGTCAATCCGTCGGCGATCATCTCAGTGGTCGGTACTTGCTGAATTTGAAGTTGCTTTTTCAAAACCAGTTCCAAAACATATTGAAATCAAACCTCAATGTGCTTGGTGTTCTCATTCAGTTGAGCCTCTTTACTGATAATCACAGCTCCAGAGTTGTTGTTCTTTAGGATAGGTGCTTGGATTTTTACGTGTAGATTTAGGACTAGATTGGTGAGCCATCTCAATTGCTTAGCACATCGGTTGATTGCCACGAACTCAGCTTCAGTCGTCGATTGGGCTACTACAGGTTGTTTCTTGGCAGACCAGCAGATTGGGTTTCCGTACATAGTGATGACATAGCCTGAGGTTGACTTCTTGGAGACTAGAGACGTTGTGTAATCAGCATCTGCCCACCCACATATTCCATCATTGAGATCCGATGTTTGAGTATACAGAATACCCATTGACTTGGTGCCTTTTACATATCGGAGTAAATGCTTAACAGAGGACCAATGTGCTTCGGTTGGACTGCTAGTAAACTGTGCGAGTAAATTTGTGACAAATGTTATGTCGGGTCGGGTGTGCAATGCCAGGTAGTTGAGCATACCCACTGCCTTCTGATAAAGCTTCTGGTGTATTGGTTCAGCCTCACTTGCCACAATCTTATGCAGGTTCATCGGCGCCGGCGCTCTGACTGGATTAGCGTTGTGCATGTTGAATTCGTAAAGAATCTTTTCCGCAAAATCGGTTTGATGTACATGTATAGACCCATCCTCCTTCCAGTCAAGCATATAGCCGAGGTGCTGCGCAGGTTGTTCTTGAACTTTGATTGTGTAAGTTTCTTTGATGCGGTTCAACGTGTCCAACACGGCAGATCTGGAATGACCAACCACAAACCCATTGTCAACATGCATGTGGATAAATTGTGTGCAATCGGAATTATAGAACAGAGATTCGTCCAGGGGGGAAGAGTCAAAACCGAGCTTTGAGAGCGTGCCAACCAGGTGCTTTCGCCACTGTCGAGGTGCCTGCTTTGTGCCGTACAATGATTTATTCAAGCGCCACACCCAGTTTTCTTTACCGGGTTGCTCAAATCCCTCGACTTGCGAACCATACACCGGCGCATCAATTTCACCATACAAGAAGGCCGTTTCAACATCGAATTGAAATACCGCCCACCGCCGATTTACCGCAATCGAGATCAATAGTTTAAAAGATTTGTTTCGGGCAACCGAGGAATAGGTATCAAAGTAGTGGAGCATGTGGACTTAATGATTTCCAAAACACACCCACCGTGCCTTGTACCGCAGCAGATTGCCAAACTCGTTTTTTTTCTGAGTAAGTAGCCACATGTTGCCAATGACCTTGTCATCGCCCGGTGGTGGAACCAGTGTCCCCGTATTCTTGTCATCGAGGGAGTGAAACTCCTTTGCCATCGCTTCTTCCCAACCTTGACGCTCGGCCGTATTGTTCATGGCCTCTTTGATAGTCACAGTTTCAGTCAGGAAAACGTACTCCGGTAGATTGAATTGAAGTAACATTAGCGATTCAGGGGGGTCCTCAACGGTAGACGGGATAGCCGCAGGTTCACGCGGGCGGGCAGTCGCTCAACGAGACCCAGCAACAACGTTTTTTGGATCAATATTGCTGGTTATCTCTTTGCTGGGTCGAGTGCCCGCTGACACATACATCCAGTGTTTCGCGAGCTTGGGCGCAGGCCTGGAGGCGGAGGGTTGAACAGCTGCTGCATGCGTTGGCGGTGGTGATGTGGGAGGGGAAGATGGTGGTGGTGGAGGGGAAGGGGGGGCGGCCGCCGACGCGACTCTCAGAGGACTGCGTACTGGCTCAACAGGAGAAAGAGACCTGTGAGGAGCAGGAGTTGCAGATGGGGTCCTAGGAGGGGTTGAGGCACCAGACTGAGAAGGTCTATCTGGTAGCACATTTGACTTGACAGGGGCAACCCTAATCGAAGTGAATTCTCGGGAGGATTTTTCATGGACGGCTCTGGGTAGAGTGTCCGGAGGTTTGATGAGAGAGTGAGGGGAGTTATAGGGGAAGGAGAGTTTGGACGGTTTGTAGTCACGGCTGATGACAACATATCAATGAGTGGAGTCAAAAAACCGTAGTGCATCCGAGTTGGGTTCATACCCGAGACAGATTAAAGGACGGGATGGAGCTGAGATTTTTGAGGGGGGCTTGTGAGAAACGTAAACTTTCAGGCCAAAAGGGACCATCTTGTTGATATCTCTGACAGGTTCAATGAGAAGGTTGAGTTCGGAAAGTACGTTGACTGGGGACGACCAATTGAGCGCCTTGGAGGGAAGAATGTTGATGAGCGTAGAGGCATATCGTGCGGCTTCATCCCAGTAGTTGATTGAGACGGACGACTGAGCAAGAAGGCATCGCATTTTAACCAAAAGCGTTTGGTTGAATCGTTCGGCAAGTCCATTGGTTTGAGGGCTTTCCGCAGGTCCTGCTTCAACGGTGATACCTAGTTTGTCCAAAGCAGAACAAAAGTAGTTGGAATTAAATTCCCCACCTCGGTCTGTATGGATAACAGCGGGGCACTTACCCGTCTTATTCACAACCTCGTTGATAAATGACAGGATTTTTGATTCCGACTCTGATTTGGCCTTCATTAGATAAATTTGATTAAACCTGGAGTAGTCGTCGATAATAACCAGAATGTACTTGAGTGACGTTTTACTGGGGGGAGTAATTTGAAGAACGTCCATATGTAATGTCTTGAAAGGGCAATCAGCCGTAGGGAGGGGATTGATGTGGGGAGTCTTCTTGAGTTTACATTGGATGCAGACCTCGCAGTTCCGAGCCGTTTGCTGTGGATTAACCGGCTTGATGTGACTTAATTTGAGGAATTGTCGCAGATACTCGTCTGACGGGTGACCCAGGAGAATATGGTAATCCAGATCGGGGGAAGGGTCACTAACGTTCAGGACATAATTTGCCGAGATGGTTCGGGGAGCTAGACCTTGATAAAGATTTCCAACACGGGGGAACCAATAAATGACCTTTTGACCAAGTCTAACCAATATCAATCAATTCTTGAATATAACTCGGAGACCGTGATCTTCCAATTGCGATGCAGAGATAAGATTACGTGGTCCATTTGGAGCAAAATATACAGGATAAATTAAAGTCCCACCAAGGTTGAATTTGCCGACATGAGTGATACTGATGGAGCCGGAGTAAGTATTGATTGCCTTGGTCACAGGCTTGGGATCGACTAGGAGATGGTAATCGCATAGAGTTGACTTTGAAGCACCAGAGTCAAAGATTAAGGTTGTTTGTTCTGGTGCGGCTGGAATCCCATTTGCGTTGACTTCGTCGAGAATCAAGAAACCAGTGTCTTCAGGATCATCTATAAGGAATTCCTCGTCCTCCTGATCGAGTTCATACTCCTCCTCGTTGTCATCATCGGCTAGATTTGCCTGACCGGCCATGTATTTACACCAGTGAGCGTTGAACATCTTTGAGAACTGGTCCGACATGTCGTCTTGCTTATTTGGGGCTGGGCGAGTTGGCTTTACTCCTTGAAAGTTGTTTTGAGTGGAATTCCCGCCCCTGTGATTTCCGCGAGAGCTGGCGAAACCGCGAGTCGTTGATGAGAACCTTGAGGGGCCCGATGGAAGCTTTCCCTGTCTCTTAGATTGATTAACATGGAACGCATTCTCGGTCTCTTTGCTGGTTTTTTGGGTATCTTCGAGCAGTAGACGGTCATACACTTTTTCAAACGTGAGTGGGTTGAGATCGTACAGGGACTGAATCAGCGAAGTCAAGGATTCATCTTGGTTGAATGAGCGGAGTAGCAATGCGGCAGCAAGTCCTGTAGACATGGACATGAAGTCGGGGTTTGCGTCAATGGTTGTGGTCAGTGAGGTGTAATTCTTCCAAAACTCTGACAGGTGTTGGGCCATTGACATTTCTGAAGTATACGACATATTGATCAGCGCATATAATTTGTTGCAAAGTCGTAGTACAGATTTTTCGCCGCAAGCTGCTGAGAGGGCCTTAAACGCTCCGTATATATCTCCTTCATGCGACGTGAGCACGGGGTGTAATTTGCTCTTAACAAGTGAGTACAGCTTATTCATAGCCCAGGCAGACATTTGTCGAAATTCGGGGGTTGCTTTGTTTGCCGTTACCCAGTTGACGTTCATGATGTTTTCATAGCCTTTTGCCGTAATGATGTTTTCAAATCGAGGCTTCCATGTGGCCCAATTGTGTTGGTTGAGCTTCTCGAATTTTGTTTGCGACAATTGACCATCATTGGATTCATCGGATGAGTTCCCCAGGCTGCTGAATAACCTAAATCTGCGAGTTTTTCTAACTTTAGTCTTATATATAGTGTTGCCAAGTGATGCCTCTTGCTACCATGTATGAATTTGAGATCTGATACACTCTATTGCAGCTAACACTTAATGCTAATAGTAGTAACAACTGGAATTGGAATGTAGGGAAGATCAATAAATGAAAAGACATAATAATGAAGAAAACCTAATAATCAAAAATGAGTGAATGTTATTAAGTACCTTCTTATAGCTCAGTTCCTGGCCTACAACTCAATCAGACGACGCAAAGATGTAAATAGGACAATAAACGGATAATAGCAACAAGCCTATTAAATGAATGTGAGGAAATGATAAGTAATCATGAAAACGTAAAAAAACTGAGATAAACAAGAAAACAAGAGATAAGAAACCCGACAATACCTCCACTTGAGCTACTCCTTGCTCCTCCTGAATCTTTGGTGTCTTGAGAGAGTTGAGTGTGTGCGGAATTGAACGGCAGTTAGGACTGGATCGAGCAGTGAATTAAGGGTCTGACGATGTTCGACGGAGTTGGAAACAATGAAGTTTTTTCTAGTCTCTGAGAATTTTCAACTTTGGAGTAGTCGCGGGAAATCACTCAATGCATACACTTTGCATATTCAATTCATCTCAATTCTCAGTCTTGACGATTTTGAATTAATTTTTTAACAATCTTAAGTTTCACAAGATAGTCGTTCCCAAGAATGAAATAGGGAGAAGTAAGGTTCTCCATAACTACAAACACAATAAGAAGTCTGATTCCTCTGAAACATAGCTGCACTCTGACCGCTCCTAGCGGCGTTAAGTTCCCCAAAGCACTATGGAATCTCCCTAACTTTGTTTTTATCACGTGATCTTTCCAATTCCTACAATATTGAGAAAGGTAGGACTCCGAAACTACTGAACGGACCGCTCCGCTATCCAACAGAACCCGGCAGGGTTCTCCACCACAGCTCATCTCAACGAGATTGTTTCGGCCACGGTGGTGAGCGATGTGAAGTGTTGGAGTCAAATCCAAACCAATGATCATGTTAGGATCCTCAGGGTCGCTACCCAGGTCATCTCCGTCTGATTCAGAGCAGGCTTCTGTTTGTACTGTGTTAATTTTCTTAGGACAACTGCGCGAAGTATTCCCCGCAGTATTACACACCCAGCATTTAAGTTCCTTACTGGCTTTTTTTTTGTCTGGAGTTTTGTTGGATTCTAACGGCTTGCCAGTTTGAGCAGAAGCTAGCCGCGGTTGATTTCTATACCTACTGAGCCTAGTTTCATCAACAATGTCCTCCAGAACGTTGATAACCGTACTAATATCCCCTCCTGTCTGGGGCATAGCGGTTTTAGCGGCATATTCTACTTCACCAGACACAAGACCAAAAATTTTGAAGTTAATAGACTCAGGGCTGATGTTTGGCTCAAAGGCAATTAAGCGTTTATATTGGCAAGTGACCCAATCTGCCACCGCGGTCTCCCCTGGTACGAATCTATCTTTCTCAAATGCTAACTGCTTCTTACGCTTCCAATTGGAAGTACCAAACTTATTGATGATAGCCTGACGCCAGTAAGTCCAATTGTTAGTGTGTATAGTAAGACGCATGGATTTATACCAGCTCAATGCTACACCTTCTAGGATAGTTAATAATTTAAGAACAATCACTTTATCAGGCACCATGCTGTCGCGTTTTGCTGTATCGATCCAGTGAATAAAATCCATGTGATCATATTCCCCTTGTCCTGAAAATTTCGGCCAATCGGATTTGGTAATTGCATTGACTAACTGCTTCTGCAACTCTGAGCTGATAGAATTGGCCGGTCAATGCGAATGGTGATCCAAGGTTTGAAGCCTGGTAGAAGAGGACGCGTTCGCTCTCTCCCCTGAATCCGGCGAGGTGGAAGATTTGTCGCTGAGGTGTACAACATTGCTTTTCAACTCCTCTTGCAACTCGGCATGCTCCTGTTTCTGGTGTTCTATAAGGCGGTCTATCTTATCATTCAAACTGAGGAAGTCTAGTCAATGTCCTTTGCCAGACTCGTCAATTTTCTGTTCTATGTCGGAACCGTGCACCGATTCTGGTCCTTGCTTGCAACATACTTTATTGATTTTTGCCAAAGTCAAGGATTTGAAAGATTCCATTTGCTTCTCAATGATTTGTTGTAGAGTAAACACTATTTTATTACATGCGTCAGTAGACAGTTCACTTCCCTTGTGACTCTCTATTTGCACTGACAAGTCGTTTAGTTGCTGTCTCACCTGGTGGATGCCTTCCGACATAGGTAGTGTACTCAACTGATGGTTGATGTTTGCTATCTTTTGATCCAAGCCTTGGACTACTTGAACCAGCTTATCGAGCTTGCCCGATAATTCATCAATATCATGCTGGTGGCTATCCAGCTGGTTACGACTTAAAACAGTTCAATTGTCTGGGGTAATGCAGCTATCACGTTTTGTACGCTAGCTAACACTTGTTCCACTACAGCCAATGTATTAGACTCAGGTGCAGTGTGCAATTCTCTCGCGGAGGAGATTTCTCTCAATCCTTTAACTGAAAGGTGAGATTCAGAAATGGAAGGCAAAATATCAGATTGCAAGGATCGTAAATTAGAATGAGAGAATTCAATGGATTTAAAATTGTTCACTAAGTCACCATGAAGACCTTTGACAGTCTCAGAAATTGGAGCAGCAATATCTTTAAAAAGAGAGGACATGAGATTAGAAATCAAGTCAGTCGTGCGCTGAATAACTATCTTAGCGTTACTGTCAACTACTCGCTCCGTCTGAGCAAAGTGTTCCTGAAACAGATGTTGCGCCTGGTACAATGTCAGTTCGTACCTCTGTTTGAATAACGAGAGCGCTCCACGTGCTGGTAACTCCCTTGGAGTGTGCACCCCATGTGCCAGATCTCGGCAAATATTGAGTCCTTGTGACCTTCACACCTCCTCATCCTGCCCGACTGAGCTAGTCCTAGTTGTTGGATATCTGGGTTGAACTGGCCACGCTGCTAGGGACGATGTTTGGCCTGACCTCTCCCCTGGTGGGACTGATAGGGATGGTGCCGGCCTGATCGTACTGCTGGCGGACGGTTTTCCTCTGGCAGGCGTATCAAGAACGGGTTCCACCCGTTTGTCTCCCTGAGCAACACCTCTCTCCCTATCAACCTCTCCAACGATCGGTGGCTGGACTTCGCTTGAGTGCGGAGAACTGCCATCATCGGCCAGTTGCTTGCCGCGAACGCCTCCAAGAGGTGGTTTCAATATTGGAGATGGGTTTCTAGGAGGATTTAGGTTGCTGGATCCCAAGTCCTTCCGACCTGTTCCTCGTTTAAATTCACCGGGGGGAACAAGTGGGGTGTTTGAGGATCTGGTGGACTTATTAGACGGGTCACTTGTTGGCTTAGATCTAGGGGGAGTCATGACGACGCTCTTAAAATAGGAGCTTACTGGTAGCTTGAGGACTATTGTCTAAGTTCACAATCCCTGAGTCTCCCGTAAGGATATTATGGTCTTCAAACCTTCTGATGTTCTCCTCAGTGAGCACCCGGTCTCTATTCTCAGCTTGAGGCAGATGATGAGCTACTGTATTGGTAGTCGTAGGTATCACTCCGTTACGGACGTCCGCTTTGTATCTAGCGGTATTACCTGTCAGTTGGAAAAGGTTGGCAAACGCTTGCTCAACCAACGTATTGTCAGCCTTAGAGACAACAATTTTGCCCAAAAGGCTTCAACAATGTTCTCTTCTTATTCCTCTCTTCAATACAAGTATTTCCATACTATAATATCCATACTTTGTTGTGTATAAGTGTGAAATAATATAAGAGTGAAGTAATTAACCAGGAAGCTCACATAACATCTAATCTTTTTCTAAGTTCAACCTCATATTGCATGTTCACTTTGATAAACATGGTTCATCACTTTCAAAGTTGGGCAGATGAAAATTTTCATAATCACTCACCAACCAGAACTTAGAAGAAACAGACCCATTGGACAACACTCCTCACTCATCAGAACCCCAGGTCCCATCATTTCCCCTCGTCGTCGTGTTGTGGTCATTTGGTGTCACCTGTCTGACTAGTAAGCAGCTTTGCCAATCCCTCTTTTCTTCAAAGTTCATCTTGGAGCTTTGATCATCACCCCTTTCCTTCTTTCCTTCCTTTCCTTCTTCTTCTAGAGGCACATTAATCCAATCATCATTAAAGAATCATTCTCATTATCATCCTATTCTAGTGGAGCTAATCATCCACTCAGGTTTCCTTATAAGTAACCTTGGCCTTAAGCCTAAAAAATAAGGCAGTCTTAGACTGTACCTTCTCCTGCTTCTCAGGTTGAAGAGGCTGTGGCATGGCCCAGCTCTACTCTACTCCCTACTAAAGGTTGAGCCCACATACTTATCCTAAAAGGATACATATATTAGTTTTCTTTCTATTCCTCCTCCTCTTCCTTGTCTCTTTATTTCCTCTGAAATAAACCTTGTTGCTCTCCAATCTTGTGTCCTGCTGTCACATAAGAGACCCAGGCTCACACGTATTGTGAAGAAAGGGTGCCACCCAGTTGGTCGAAGGAGGAAATTCTGCTGGCTCGCTCCTTGCAGTTGGTCTGCTGGGTCTGTCAGACCTGAAGAATTGATTTAACGGGGTCTGATGGGATCACACTGAACAACGGATTCCAAGGTAAAAAAAAACTGGTCTAAGCTAGTGGTTTGGGGAGATGCTGTCGATCCAATTACCAGTGAGGCTATATGTACTATTCAAACACTAGTGAACTGTGTTAGGGATGCAACAATCTGGCCTAGGCGATGTCTTCGCAAAGAAACTAGCAAACGCAAGCCTTTAGTGGCGTGTAACAAAAGGTAACGGTAGGAATAAAGTCGCGGTCTACCAGAGACTCACCAGTGCAAGGGTCAAGTAATTATCCTGGTAATCAAAAGGATAGGATAGTAACAAGATGCCTAGGGAAAAAAAAACCAATGAGGCCCCCAAATGTCAGCCTAAGTCTCTAAAGTGACTCTAGGATGAATAAGAAAATAGCTGAGATACAGAGTCACTCCGTGACCAATATAGTACTTGGCTAAACAGCTTGTAGCAACTCTCTTCTGACCAGACAGAGACAAAATAACTAACAACGCAAAGCAGGCTCTGAAGCGTGATGATAAGCTGAAGAGGAAGAAATGGGAGTTCAAGTCAAGGGAAGACACACAACTGGGACTCAAATAAGGGAAGGAGATAAGTCAAAATGGAGATAGGATCTAGAGATGAGGAAGAGGAGGGAATAATAGAAAGGATAACGGATGAAGAGAGAAAGGTTGTGAGGAAAGCCCCAGTCACTACTTAAATAGTAAGGTTGACGGGCTCAGTAAATCCTGGGAGTTGTCTTTCACAACAACTCCTTCTTATACACACGAGGAACTCTTGGAACCTCAACCAAGGAGTTACCAGCAGCGTAAATCCTTGTTCTAATTACTTAAAATTAAAAATAGGTCCCTTGGACTATTCTTGTTCCGTATTTAAGCTCCTTGACTCCGGTTAACTACTTTTAACCGGTGTTAGACTTCAGCGCTGTACGGGTTAGTACTAGTTGAAGGCTGACATGGACTCTGTCTTGATCCGTGACCTGTACACTGGTAAAGTTTTGCCAGTTGCCTGGGCGTTTGCCACCAATGCAGCCAAGTATGTTCCCACATTTTTACACTTAGAAGATTTCAAGCAACTCAGTCAATTTCTACATTTAGGCTGCCCATTGTCAAAGTTCTCAACTGGATACGCTCTTCCACCAGTGTCATACCAGCGGCCATTATGAGTGACTGTGCTCTTGCCATCACCAACGCCGTGATACCAGCATACACAGATTTGAAGGAAAAAGCACCAAAGCACTACTGGTGCCTTTTCCATGTATTGAATGAGTTTAAAGAGAATGCCAAGACCCACCTTCCAGACTGCCATGCCAATGCTCTAGCTGATTTTCACCAGATGATCTACTCCGGTGAAGATCCCAAAACACTCTTAGCCTTGCTCTATGTATTCAAAGTGGGAGCCCACAAGCACCACTTTTGTTGCTTATAAGAAGCAGTGGTCCAAAAGAACAGCCTTGCAAAACAATTATTCCTTGTCTACAAGTGACATCACAAAGTACAAAGGTGCCTTTCTACTCTGTGATGTCACTTGTATACAAGCAAAAGTTGATTTGTTTTGGTGATTGGTCCCTGTTTTTTTGAACGGTATGTACATATTTGGATTGATGGAATGTTGTTTCTTGGGTCATCCATATTAACTCGCCCATTTTGCCTCTCACAGACTACACACCAGGGTATACATACAAACAAATATGTCAAAGCCTGGCACCAAATCCTTAAATCACAATATATCCCCCTTCTAGACCACCAAAGGATTGACAAGCTGATACATATTTTATCAGACGAGGTAGAGCCCAACTACAAATTTCAGTGTTCCCAGGCCAAGCTTGGCTTCACCAAACAGACACTACAAACATTTGTAATTTTACCCAAAGAAAAAAAAACTGTTTGGGCTAGGCAAAATGTTAAATTTTTTCAACAAAATGGCTCAGTAATAAAAATTGAGCAAAACTGAGCATGCTCAGCAAAATCCCCTCAAGTTGCCAGAATGAATAAAAATGATTTCTGCTCAGTTTGTAAAAAAAAAAAATTGCTGAGCATGCTCAGTATAGCTTATTTTTCACTTCTGACCATTTTTTGTAAAATTGGGTATATGTTTTGCCCATCCCAAGTTCACATTTTCCTTCTGGGTAGAATTACAAATGTTTTAAGTGAGAAGACAAACCGGTTTCAACAACATGCTTGGACCCTAGGCAAGGTTGATGCAATGACACTGGAGCAGCGTGAAACAGAGTGTGTGAGACGTGGAAGGATAGATTGCATCAGAGACAAAGGAAACAAAGGAAGAAAGAAAAGAGACTGAAAGAAAGAAAGAGACAGAAGAGAAGTGAAGTGCATACCTGGAGCAGCGTGACACGGAGTGTGTGAGACATGGAAGGATGAAGAGAGGCCTTCCACGCACGCTGATCCAGGGACTAAATACACTGATGAGATTTCATAGATGGAGAATGTGAAACAGATGTGAAAGCAGAGAAAACAGAAAATGAGGTAACTCAACACCCCCCCCCCCTTGCTGAACAGCTGAGAAAGAAAGAAAAAAAGAAAAAAAAATTAAGAAAAAAATGAAAAGATAAGAAAAAGTAAAAGAAAATTTGAAAGAGAGATAGAAAAAAAAATCAGACAACCCCTATTTCCAGACAATGAGACTCCAGAGGAACACGTGGAAGGGGCTTGGTGAGCATATCAGCCAACATATCCCTTGTTGGTACATGAAGGACCAGGAGCTTTTCCTTCTTGACGCACTCCCAAATGAAGTGGAATCGGGCATTGACGAGTCGTGTTTGGGGTTCTTGGACCCTTGGCGCCTGCATTATTGACGTGCAGCAGAATAGAGATTGACGGAATAAGCTTGAGTTCACAAAGAAGATTACGCAGCCACATGAGTCCTTCCTTACATGAGTCGGACATTGCCTTGTACTCAGCCTCTGTGCTGGAGAGCAAGACTGTGGCTTGCTTCCTAGACTTCCAGGAGATTGATCCAGCTCCAAGACTGTAAGTGTATCCGGATGTAGAGCACCAATCCTGACAATCCTCAGCCCAGTCTGAGTTGGAGAAACCACTGAGTTCCATGGAGCCGCCCAGCCGTAGGCGGAGGTCTTTGGTGGTAACAATACTGGAGGACGCGGCATGCAGCTAGCCAATGAGCTTTGGAAGGATCTTTAAGGAACTGAGACAGTCTTTTGACTGCAAATGAGATGTTGGGTTGGGTACATTGGGCCGCCCACAGCAGGGAGCCCACTAGTTGTTGGTATGGGCCCAAGGAGATGGGTTCAGTAGGTTTTCAGCGAGCCAAGTCCTTGAAGGCAGAGTCAGTGGGGGTATGAGTGGCAAGGAGAGGACCAGATAGGAAATGATTGGACATCTCCAAGATGTAGTGGTCTTGAGAGAGATACACCAGCTTCTGCTCAATGGATTGGTCGATTTTGAGAGATAAAAAGTGGTGGAGTTCCTTGTCAGTGCCAATCTTGAAATGGCGACCAAGAGATTTGATGGTGGAGTCAACAAACAAGTCTTCCCCCACAACAGCTAAGTTGTTGACGTGAATTGCAAGAGCGCCCACCAGACGACAACCATTGAGGCAGAAATATAACATTGGGTCGTAAGTTGATTCATGAGTGAGGCCAATCAAGACCAGAGCTGAGTGGAGCTTTAGATTCCACTCCTGGGGGGATTTCTTTAACCCGTAAGTGGATTGCTTGACCTGGCACACCCAATCCAGGTGTTGGGGATCCTCAAAGCCGGGCGGTTGAGACATAAATACCGGCTCTGACAGACGTCCATTGAGAAATGCGGTAGTGAAATCTACCTGTTGGCCTTTCCACTTGCGCAACGCAAGGAGACTCATTATCAGGCGGTGTAGGACACCTGTGGGACAAATGATGATATTTGGTAAAGATCCGGCGGGAAGAAATAAACTGGTGAGTTAGGTTGAAAGGCTAAAACAATCAGTTTACGGGTGGTTTATTGGCCTTCCCCTTTATAAATACTATACCCTTTGTAAGGAATCTTAAAATTAATATAAAAAGAGAAATGGCTGATTTCAAGATTAAGTTTACTAAGTATAGTAATCTCAATTAGACTTAGACATTATACGTTATTTTATTTGAGTGGACCACTTATAACTGGGGCTTGATAGCGGCATGCCCAAAGGGCGTGCGCATGCCCCCCCGAACGCCTAAAAAAAAGGCGTGCGGGGGCTGCACACCTTCCCAACCAGGCGTGCAAACCCCCGCACGCCCTCCCCCGCACGCCCTCCCCTGCATGCCGCACGCCGTCCGCACGCCTACAAATGGCGTGAGGACGGCCGGCTCGGCGTGCAGCCCCGCCGGACAGGCGTGCTGGCCATGCACGCCTGTCCGGAGGGCGTGCAGGCCTTGCACGCCCTCCGGACAGGCGTGCACGGCTGGCACGCCTGTCCGGCCAGGCTCACGTAAGCCTCTCAAATTGAGAGGCTTACGTGAGCCCCTTGGTGCCCTTATAAGGGTACCAAGTGGTACCCTTCTAAGGGTACCAAACGGTACCCTTATAAGGGTACCAAACGGTACCCTTATAAGGGTACCAAACGGTGCCCTTACAAGGGTACTGAACGGTACCCTTATAAGGGTACCAAACGGTACCCTTATAAGGGTACCAAACGGTACCCTTATAAGGGTACCAAACGGTACCCTTATAAGGGTACCAAACGGTACCCTTATAAGGGTACCAAACAGAACCCTTATAAGGGTACCAAACGGTACCCTTATAAGGGTACCAAACGGTACCCTTATAAGGGTACCAAACGGTACCCTTATAAGGGTACCAAACGGTACCCTTATAAGGGTACCACTTGGTACCCTTATAAGGGTACCAAACGGTACCCTTATAAGGGTACCAAACGGTACCCTTATAAGGGTACCACTCGGTACCCTTATAAGGGTGCCAAACGGTACCCTTATAAGGGTACCACTTGGTACCCTTATGAGGGTACCAAACGGTACCCTTATAAGGGTACCAAACGGTACCCTTATAAGGGTACCACTCGGTACCCTTATAAGACCCTTATAAGGGTACCAAACGGTACCCTTATAAGGGTACCACTCGGTACCCTTATAAGACCCTTATAAGGGTACCAAACGGTACCCTTATAAGGGTACCAAACGGTACCCTTATAAGGGTCCCAAACGGTACCCTTATAAGGGTCCCGAACGGTACCCTTATAAGGGTACCAAACGGTACCAAACGGTACCCTTATAAGGGTACCAAACGGTACCCTTATGAGGGTACCGAACGGTTTCCTTATAAGGGTACCACTCGGTACCCTTATAAGGGTACCTTTTGGTACCCTTATAAGGGGACCAAACGGTACCCTTATAAGGGCACCAAGGGGCCCACGTAAGCCTCTCGATTCGAGAGGCTTACGTGAGCCTGGCCGGACAGGTGTGCCAGCCGTGCACGCCTATCCGGAGGGCGTGCAAGGCCTGCACACCCTCCAGACAGGCGTGGTACCCTTATAAGGGTACCAAACGGTACCCTTATAAGGGTACCAAACGGTACCCTTATAAGGGTACCACTTGGTACCCTTATAAGGGTACCAAACGGTACCCTTATAAGGGTACCAAACGGTACCCTTATAAGGGTACCACTCGGTACCCTTATAAGGGTGCCAAACGGTACCCTTATAAGGGTACCACTTGGTACCCTTATGAGGGTACCAAACGGTACCCTTATAAGGGTACCAAACGGTACCCTTATAAGGGTACCACTCGGTACCCTTATAAGACCCTTATAAGGGTACCAAACGGTACCCTTATAAGGGTACCACTCGGTACCCTTATAAGACCCTTATAAGGGTACCAAACGGTACCCTTATAAGGGTACCAAACGGTACCCTTATAAGGGTCCCAAACGGTACCCTTATAAGGGTCCCGAACGGTACCCTTATAAGGGTACCAAACGGTACCAAACGGTACGCTTATAAGGGTACCAAACGGTACCCTTATGAGGGTACCGAACGGTTTCCTTATAAGGGTACCACTCGGTACCCTTATAAGGGTACCTTTTGGTACCCTTATAAGGGGACCAAACGGTACCCTTATAAGGGCACCAAGGGGCCCACGTAAGCCTCTCGATTCGAGAGGCTTACGTGAGCCTGGCCGGACAGGTGTGCCAGCCGTGCACGCCTGTCCGGAGGGCGTGCAAGGCCTGCACACCCTCCAGACAGGCGTGGTACCCTTATAAGGGTACCAAACGGTACCCTTATAAGGGTACCAAACGGTACCCTTATAAGGGTACCAAACGGTACCCTTATAAGGGTACCACTTGGTACCCTTATAAGGGTACCAAACGGTACCCTTATAAGGGTACCAAACGGTACCCTTATAAGGGTACCACTCGGTACCCTTATAAGGGTGCCAAACGGTACCCTTATAAGGGTACCACTTGGTACCCTTATGAGGGTACCAAAAGGTACCCTTATAAGGGTACCAAACGGTACCCTTATAAGGGTACCACTCGGTACCCTTATAAGACCCTTATAAGGGTACCAAACGGTACCCTTATAAGGGTACCACTCGGTACCCTTATAAGACCCTTATAAGGGTACCGTTTGGTACCCTTATAAGGGTACCAAACGGTACCCTTATAAGGGTCCCAAACGGTACCCTTATAAGGGTCCCGAACGGTACCCTTATAAGGGTACCAAACGGTACCCTTATAAGGGTACCAAACGGTACCCTTATGAGGGTACCGAACGGTTTCCTTATAAGGGTACCACTCGGTACCCTTATAAGGGTACCTTTTGGTACCCTTATAAGGGGACCAAACGGTACCCTTATAAGGGCACCAAGGGGCCCACGTAAGCCTCTCGATTCGAGAGGCTTACGTGAGCCTGGCCGGACAGGTGTGCCAGCCGTGCACGCCTGTCCGGAGGGCGTGCAAGGCCTGCACACCCTCCAGACAGGCGTGCTGGCCATGCACGCCTGTCTGGAGGGTGTGCAGGTTGGTACCCTTATAAGGGGACCAAACGGTACCCTTATAAGGGCACCAAGGGGCCCACGTAAGCCTCTCGATTCGAGAGGCTTACGTGAGCCTGGCCGGACAGGTGTGCCAGCCGTGCACGCCTGTCCGGAGGGCGTGCAAGGCCTGCACACCCTCCAGACAGGCGTGCTGGCCATGCACGCCTGTCTGGAGGGTGTGCAGGTTGGTACCCTTATAAGGGGACCAAACGGTACCCTTATAAGGGCACCAAGGGGCCCACGTAAGCCTCTCGATTCGAGAGGCTTACGTGAGCCTGGCCGGACAGGTGTGCCAGCCGTGCACGCCTGTCCGGAGGGCGTGCAAGGCCTGCACACCCTCCAGACAGGCGTGCTGGCCATGCACGCCTGTCTGGAGGGTGTGCAGGTTGGTACCCTTATAAGGGGACCAAACGGTACCCTTATAAGGGCACCAAGGGGCCCACGTAAGCCTCTCGATTCGAGAGGCTTACGTGAGCCTGGCCGGACAGGTGTGCCAGCCGTGCACGCCTGTCCGGAGGGCGTGCAAGGCCTGCACACCCTCCAGACAGGCGTGCTGGCCATGTACGCCTGTCTGGAGGGTGTGCAGGCCTTGCACGCCCTCCGGACAGGCGTGCACGGCTGGCACACCTGTCCGGCCAGGCTCACGTAAGCCTCTCGAATCGAGAGGCTTACGTGGGCCCCTTGGTGCCCTTATAAGGGTACCGTTTGGTCCCCTTATAAGGGTACCAAAAGGTACCCTTATAAGGGTACCGAGTGGTACCCTTATAAGGAAACCGTTCGGTACCCTCATAAGGGTACCGTTTGGTACCCTTATAAGGGTACCGTTTGGTACCGTTTGGTACCCTTATAAGGGTCCCGAACGGTACCCTTATAAGGGTACCAAACGGTACCAAACGGTACCCTTAAAAGGGTACCAAACGGTACCCTTATGAGGGTACCGAACGGTTTCCTTATAAGGGTACCACTCGGTACCCTTATAAGGGTACCTTTTGGTACCCTTATAAGGGGACCAAACGGTACCCTTATAAGGGCACCAAGGGGCCCACGTAAGCCTCTCGATTCGAGAGGCTTACGTGAGCCTGGCCGGACAGGTGTGCCAGCCGTGCACGCCTGTCCGGAGGGCGTGCAAGGCCTGCACACCCTCCAGACAGGCGTGCATGGCCAGCACGCCTGTCCGGCGGGGCCGCACGCCGAGCCGACCGTCCTCACGCCATTTGTAGGCGTGCGGACGGCGTGCGGCATGCGGGGGAGGGCGTGTGGTGGTTTGCACGCCTGTGTGGGAAGGCGTGCAGCCCCCGCATGCCTTTTTTTTAGGCGTTCGGGGGGGCGTGCGCACGCCCTTCGGGCGTGCCGCTATCAAGCCCCCTTATAACTAATGATATGGATAATCAAACCGTGGGATTGATCATGTGAAAGTGCAATAGTATGTTGGACTATTGCAGGTGATTGTTGATGATTGTTGAGTTTGTTGATGATTGATTGATTTGTTTGTTGATTGATTGGGTTGTTTGTTGATTGATTGGGGGTTTGAGAATTGTTTTTTATTGTTGGGGTTGATAACTGATTGATTGACTTATTGACTGATAACACTGATGACTACACTTGATGACTACACTTGATGACTACACTTGATGAATAACTTGATGACTGGTGAGACACACTATACTCTCTTAGTAATTGGCTGAGGAAAAAGAAAACAACAGTGGTGGAGGAATGACCTCCATATATAAGAAAAGATGAGGGAATTTTGCTCCAAGGGAAGGTCCTTTGAGGGATTTATACTGCAGGTGAACTGGTCTGCTGCACAGCCTGCTCCTTGTTGCTATGGTTTCAGCACAGAATGACATCATAGCTGCACAGCATGACATCATTTCTGCATAGCATGTCATCATGCCTGCACAGCATGACATCATATCTGCACAGCATGACATCATTTCTGTGCCCACTCCCCCCCTGTACTGTGTACAATACAGCCCATTCTTCTTCCTTCTTCTATTCTTCCATCCAAGGGCTGAAACACATTCCATCACCCCTTCTTTCTTCCAATCCTTCCAGCTTCCATTCTGTTCAGGGTCTAGGCCTCTCCTCCTCTGGTCCTTCTTTCCCTTCTTCCCCCTGTGTCTGCTCCTTGTACTGCTACCATTGTCTGTATTTCCTGATTTCTGTTGGTGTAACTCTTCCTTGTTGTTGATTCTGTGATGTTGGTGTATTGTGTATTCTTCTGGATTCCTTCTGTACTCCTCCCTGATCTTCCTCCTCTTGTATCCTATTCTAGTGTACATCTTGTAAGTGACCTTGTAATATATGAAATGTGCCTCTTTGGCATTGGAGCGGGAATGGAACATCACAGCGGAGGGTTTCCAAATGCATGGTGGGGGCGAACACTTCTGAGTAATTGATTTTGTGTACCTGGGAGTAGCCCATGGCTACCAGACAGGCTTTAAGTTTCTGGATGGAGTTGTCAGGGCGGCGCTTTACCTTGAAGACCCACTTTGAGCAAATGATTTTTTTGCTTTTCTGGGCGCAGTACAAGCTTCCAGGTTGACATACCCATGAGGGAGCCGTACTCCTCATTGGCTGCCTTTAATCACCTTGTTTTGTTGGGTGACTTCAATAACTTGTTCCATGTGGTGGGAGTTTCTAACTTTGGGTCTAACGTGGAGGCCTTGGACCAGTTACCCAGGCGGTTGGGTGCTCAACGGGTGCGGCCAGAGCGACGCAAAGCGGGCTTGGAATTAGCAACGGGAGGAGCATCAGGTGCAGGACTGGTGTTGCCGTCAGGAGATTTGGGTGATGGAGGAGGGGGAGGAGGGGATTCTTGTGGAGAAACCAACTGAGGTGCATGGATTGAGGCTTGAAGGCAACAATCAAAATGGGATGCAAGGGGAATGTTGAGTGGTGGGAGATCATTGGTGGTGGCCGGACTAGGTGGAGGGGGATGTCCCTCGGACAGAGGTGAGGTCATGGATTGAAGTTGTGGCAGCCTAAATGGCCATGGCAGCTTGACGTAGGTTGGAGAGGGAGACTGGGTCAATTTGGTCCCGTAGGGAAAGTTTGGGTCATCAAAAAATACATCACAAGACTTGACAACAGTGCGTTTGTCCAAGTCCCAAGGGCAATAACCATTTCTGTCCAAGAGGTAAGATAGGAGGATGGTGGATTGGGCTTTCTTGTCAAGGGATTTCCTGGTTTTCCCGGGGACAGCGTACCACACTAGGCAGCCAAACAGATGTAGATAGCTTATGTCAATGAGGGGGTTTCCCAAAATCAAGTTTGGAGATTTGAAACCAAGGGGGGGGTATGACAGGGGATTGAGTTCAAAGAAACAAATATGTGACGGAGAGCGTCCGCCCAAAAAGATTTTGGAACATTTGCGCTGAGGAGAGCGCAGCGTACTGGTTCCCTATGGTACGGTTAGTTCTCTCCACAACCCCATTCAATTCCGGCAAGTGAGGAGGACCTGGTTTGTGTCAAATGGGGCTTGATAGCGGCACGCCCGAAGGGCGTGCGCACGCCCCCCCAAACTCCTAAAAAAAGGCGTGCGGGGGCTGCACGCCTTCCCATACAGGCGTGCAAACCCCTGCACGCCGCACGCCGTCCGCACGCCTACAAATGGCATGAGGACGTCCGGCTCGGTGTGCGGCCCCGCCGGACAGGAGTGCTGGCCATGCACGCCTGTCCGGAGGGCGTGCAGGCCTTGCACGCCCTCCAGACAGGCGTGCACGGCCGGCACGCCTGTCCAGCCAGGCTCATGTAAGCCTCTCGAATTGAGAGGCTTACGTGAGCCCCTTGGTACCCTTATAAGGGTACAGTTCGGTACCGTTATGAGGGTACCACTCGGTACCCTTATAAGGGTACCGTCCCTTATAAGGGTACCGTTTGGGACCCTTATAAGGGTACCACTCGGTACCCTTATAAGGGTACCGTCCCTTATAAGGGTACCGTCCCTTATAAGGGTACCGTTTGGTACCATTATAAGGGACGGTACCCTTATAAGGGTACCGTTTGGTACCCTTATAAGGGTACTGTCCCTTATAAGGGTACTGTTCAGTACCCTTATAAGGGACGGTACCCTTATAAGGGTACCATTTGGTACCCTTATAAGGGTACCACTCGGTACCCTTATAAGGGTACCACTCGGTACCCTTATAAGGGTACCATTTGGTACCCTTATAAGGGTACCACTCGGTACCCTTATAAGGGTACCATTTGGTACCCTTATAAGGGTACCACTCGGTACCCTTATAAGGGTACCGAGTGGTACCCTTATAAGGGTACCGAACGAGGGTGCTGTCCCTTGTTAGGGTACCAAACGGTACCCTTATAAGGGACAGCACCTGTCAGCTTGCTACTATGACAGAGCCAACCTGACAAAGGTAACATAAAATAGAGACATTATTACTACAATATTAAGACCCATTTATATGACTAATAATGTACAAAAAATCAGTTTACTTATTTTTATCCAATAAAGCTTAGCAAAGTCCTGGCACCATAAAAATAAGTAATAAATTAAAATAACAACTACTTTTTACAAAAATACTAAATAAACTTCTAAACCTTGAGGATAACTTAGAATATTATGTCATATTCTGAATCCTCATGCAAATTAATGTAGGGTCCCTCACTGGAAGTACCCCCAAATTCCTACTCCTTCACCTTGAACCAATTACCCGTAAGAATTGGCCACAAACATATGTCACATGGACATTACACACGTATGTACTTGTTACATATGCATACTATATGTGAAATGACCAATTATGGACTTATAATTGAGGTGTTGTGTATAGTTTGGGAGTTAGGCCCAATTGGGGTTTAAACCTCCAACCCCGCGCGTGGATTATATAATCCAATTGG
Source organism: Puccinia coronata f. sp. avenae (assembly GCA_002873125.1). Lineage (NCBI taxonomy): Eukaryota > Fungi > Basidiomycota > Pucciniomycetes > Pucciniales > Pucciniaceae > Puccinia > Puccinia coronata. The sequence continues at coordinate 42,386 of PGCI01000296.1, read as the reverse complement.
AAATTGGCCAAAATGTGTGGAAACAGCTAATCCCCTAGTTACCACATATGTACAAGTGTAACTAGGGTAAAAGTAGATTCTACGTGTTTTATTTACAAGGTTTGATTAATAAAAACCTTGAATACATAAGAGTAACATAGCCAGTGTGGCTTTTGATGATTGGCCTCAGCCATTTGTGGCCCATTTGCGTAATTTGTGGCCCATTTCAGATACAATTACATGTCAGTGTTGCTATGTACCTTAGTCACAATAACTAAATAGGTTATTAAGGTCATAAAAAGCACTTGTGATGCTGAATTAATGACCAGCAGTGTCATTGGGATGAGCCTTGTTAGTGCCAATCTCCCAAATTGGCCACATTGCGCTGAAAACTAGTTACTACACGCACACAGGCAGAAAGGTCCTCCACTATGAGTGGAATTAGTATATATAGAGCCCTCTTTCCACGCCAAAAGTTGTGGATCATCATCCATTATTATTACAGTCAATCAGTTACGCCGTGTCCTGTCCTTATTTCAGTTACTCTGCCCTGTTTTGCCTGTTTTATCCGTGGTGTTCTCTTTAAATCAACCAACCTACGTGTCCAGCTCCTGCGCAGAAACCTACCAATCTACCCAGCAGCTCTACTTCACCCCCCTACGTGGCTTTTTGGCTTGAAAGAAGCAATAGTGAGTACTTCTTTCATCCTTCTGTTCCCATCCTGGTTCCTTAATTGGAAAAGCACTTTGGTACCACCTTCTGTTACGCAGAAACCCATTGTTTGCTTAATCAGATACCACCCTGCTTAGCAGATCTTTGATTTAGAGGGCACCTACAAACACCCCTGCGCCAGCAGGCCCCTCTATAAAAAAGAATTATATTCTTTTTATTTCTTTCCTTACTACTTTTCTACGTGAAAATACCCCACTCTACCCATCATTTGCACTCTTATCACCTTGTGTAGCTAAAAGGTACTAGCCCTTGGCATCACAGAGGCTGACAGCACCCTTATAAGGGTACCACTTGGTACCCTTATAAGGGTACCGTTCGGTACCCTTATGAGGGTACCACTCGGTACCGTTCGGTACCCTTATGAGGGTACCACTTGGTACCCTTAGAAGGGTATTGTCCCTTATAAGGGTACTGTTCGGTACCCTTATAAGGGACGGTACCCTTATAAGGGTACCAAGTGGTACCCTTATAAGGGTACCAAGTGGTACCCTTATAAGGGTGCCGTCCCTTATAAGGGTACCGAACGGTACCCTTATAAGGGTACCGTCCCTTATAAGGGTACAAAACAGTACTCTTATAAGGGTACCGTCCCTTATAAGGGTACTGTCCCTTATAAGGGTACCAAACGGTACCCTTATAAGGGTACCGTTTGGTACCCTTATAAGGGACGGTACCCTTATAAGGGTACCGTTTGGTACCCTTATAAGGGACGGTACCCTTATAAGGGACGGTACCCTTATAAGGGTACCGTCCCTTATAAGGGTACCGTCCCTTATAAGGGTACCGTCCCTTATAAGGGTACCAAACGGTACCCTTATAAGGGTACCGTTTGGTACCCTTATAAGGGACGGTACCCTTATAAGGGTACCGTTTGGTACCCTTATAAGGGATGGTACCCTTATAAGGGACGGTACCCTTATAAGGGACGGTACCCTTATAAGGGACGGTACCCTTATAAGGGACGGTACCCTTATAAGGGTACCGTCCCTTATAAGGGTACCGCCCCTTATAAGGGTACCACTTGGTACCCTTATAAGGGTACCACTTGGTACCCTTATAAGGGTACCACTTGGTACCCTTATAAGGGTACCACTTGGTACCCTTATAAGGGTACCACTGGTACCCTTATAAGGGTACCACTTGGTACCCTTATCAGGGTACCACTTGGTACCCTTATAAGCATACCACTTGGTACCCTTATAAGGGTACCAGTTGGTACCCTTATAAGGGTACCACTTGGTACCCTTATAAGGGTACCACTTGGTACCCTTATAAGGGTACCACTTGGTACCCTTATAAGGGTACCACTTGGTACCCTTATAAGGGTACCGAGTGGTACCCTTATAAGGGTACCAAACGGTACCCTTATAAGGGTACCAAACGGTACCCTTATAAGGGTACCACTTGGTACCCTTATAAGGGTACCAAGTGGTACCCTTATAAGGGTACCACTTGGTACCCTTATAAGGGTACCACTTGGTACCCTTATAAGGGTACCACTTGGTACCCATATAAGGGTACCACTTGGTACCCTTATAAGGGTACCAAGTGGTACCCTTATAAGGGTACCACTTGGTACCCTTATAAGGGTACCAAGTGGTACCCTTATAAGGGTACCGTTTGGTACCCTTATAAGGAAACCCAGGGGCTCACGTAAGCCTCTGAATTCGAGAGGCTTACGTGAGCCTGGCTGAACAGGCGTGCCGGCCGTGCACGCCTGTCCGGAGGGCGTGCAAGGCCTGCACGCCCTCCGGACAGGTGTGCATGGCCAGCACGCCTGTCCGGCGGGGCCGCACGCCGAGCCGGCCGTCCTCACGCCATTTGTAGGCGTGCGGACGGCGTGCGGAATGCGGGGGAGGGCGTGCGGGGGTTTGCACGCCTGTATGGGAAGGCGTGCAGCCCCCGCACGCCTTTTTTTTAGGCTTTTGGGGGGGCGTGCGCACGCCCTTCGGGCGTGCCGCTATCAAGCCCCCACAGACCGGACACTTTTGTATGTCAATTTTGTTGAGGGTGGTGGGTCTGACGTTCAGATGTTTAAGAAGGTGTTTGAGGGGTCAGAATCCTATGTGGGATAATCAGTTGTGGATTCCAAGGAGAGAATCATCAACCTTGGTTTGGGGGAGAGTAGCAGTCTGATTAGTGCTTACTTCTCCGGAGGGAAGGTAGTACAAATTCCCTTTCCGGTAGCCTTGTCCAACTGCTTGGCTCAACAGAGTGACTTTTGAAGCTTTGTAGATGCAACAATTTTCCTTGTTAAAAACAATGGTGAAGTTCTTGTTGCAGATGCTGGAGACAGCCAGCAGTGGTTCATGAAGACTGGGAACCACGAGAGTTGGGACCTTTGCTGGAACAGTGAGAGGCAAAGAAAGGGTGCCCTTGTGTGTCTCTTCAACAGAGGAATGATTGGTGAGCCAGATTGAAGTACCATTGGGCTGTGGATGGTGGATGTCCTTCAGGTACGGGGTCATGCTCATGGAGCACACAGAATCCAGGTTTGCATCGTGTATGATAGCTGAGGACGCCTGGTGATGATCCAGAGCAACTGAGTTAAAAGCCGTGTGCTGGGGCCTTGACAAGCCAGAGTCATTGGAGTTGTCTCCTTCAGATGAATAGTCCCCACTGACCTGTACCACTGAGGTTTTGCCGGCCTTCTCAGAGAGTTTGGGCTTTGAGGAGGATGACTTTGGTTTACCGCTCAACTGGGACTTGTCATTTTCTTGACAACAGGAGGTATGGTTTGCCAGAATCCTTCCTACTGTGAAGCAGTGTTCAAGGTTGTGGCCGTCTCTTTTGCAGAAAGAGCAGTGCAGAGTGGGCTTGTTTTTGTCACCCGCCGTAGCCTTGGAGGCAGAGATGGAGGGCAAATTGTCCTCTTGGCAGGACTTGCGGCGGAGTGCTTAGCCTTTTTTGAATATTGCTGAGATGATAAGAAGGGGGGCAACACATGCCTCATTCATGAGGGCCAAGATGCAAGGGAGCCAGTCCGCGGTTAGGGATGTGATAAGGGAGCTGAAGTAAATATCCTTCAGGGTGAGAGGGTGATTGCTGGATACTACCAAGCTGAGGTGTTTGAAACAACTGGCCATCTCATCGAGGTGAGACTCCATGTTGTTGGAGTCCATCTTTGCCAGGGTTAATTTTTTCAGCCAATACATGCAACCACCCGATGTGGTGTCCTGGTGCCCTTTGGACAAGGATTGCCACATACCAAGGGCATTGTCCTCGTACAGGCAAATATAGCGTTGGCAGCGTGAATTGTTCTTGAAATCACAGCGCAGGCCGCCACGTTGGCTTGGTGCCAAGTGACGGGACAATCCACCAGGTCTACCTTGAAAAGAGTGTCGGCAACCCCGGTGGCCTTAAAGTGATAGTTGATCACAAAACGCCAGTCCAAATAGTTGGAGTCTTCCCCCGGTGGTTTTAAGTGCTCAATGCCAGTGAGCTTGAGAGCTGGGTGGCTGGATGGGTTGGTGGACAAGGGGATGGGTGTTTTGGCTTTCTGTTTGCCAGTGGACGTCAAGGGTGTTTCATCTAACATGGTAAAAAAAAATTAATGATCTGTAGGATCAGATCCTTTCAGTTTTTGTTTGTCTCTATTTTCTCGGTATTTGTCGTGCTGAGCTTTATGCACCTCTTGGGCTCATAACCTGTTGATGCAATGACACTGGAGTAGCGTGACACAGAGTGTGTGAGACGTGGAAAGATAGATTGCATCAGAGAAAAAGGAAACAAAGGAAGAAAGAAAAGAGACTGAAAGAAAGAAAGAAAGAGACAGAAGAGAAGTGAAGTGCATACCTGGAGAAGCGTGACACAGAGTGTGTGAGACGTGGAAGGATGAAGAGAGGCCTTCCACGCAAGCTGATCCAGGGACTTACTACACTGATGAGATGTCACAGATGGAGAATGTGAAACAGATGTGAAATCAGAGAAAACAGACAATGAGATAACTCAACAGGCAAGAGCTACACAAAGCAAGTTCTTGATCTGCTGGGGATCCTTGTCTTCCAAACAACAGGCCACATAAGTGTAATGAATTTTTGAGTACATTGGCTAAGCATTTGACTAATCATAAATATATACATGTTTTTCTGAAGTTCTTTATCAGCTTGTTCACAAATCCAACTCAACGGGTATACACAGTTAATTTTGTTGATTTGCAAATGAAGTGTGTTGCAGGGAGGCTGCTGAGCTGTACCTGTCATCATTACACATAGTACGCAAGTGGCTGTAGGCATATCTACTGCCTTGCCCGCAAGTTCCGCCTCTTGATAGTGGAATCAACCATCAATAGCACGGCTGTTTGAGTTTATTTTCCTCACCTGCCAGAACATGAGGCAAGCTTGGACAGCAATGAGGCACAAACACACATGGTTAACTTGGTCCGCCTCCCAAACTTGAGAAAGAGGAACAACAGTCTAGTAGACGGTGTGGTAAGCCAATCTTTCCTCAGCAAAAAAGCAAGAAAGGCCAAAAACCAAGGTTCAGCAATCACAGAAGGATCACAAGCTATGGCCAAGCCTCAACAATTACAATGGTATCACAGGCCTTCCATCAATTAATCCTCAACCACATTCCCAACACATGAAACCTCAACCCCTTTTCTCTGAACATTTTTACTTGTATATAGTCCTCTCCTCCCATGGAATATTCCAAAACTCATATTTTTCATGTCTCAACCCCTTAACCACAACTCAGCCATTGTATATAGCTTTTTCACTTGTTCCATCTTTCCATTTATTTCCATCACCCACAAGTCAGCCATGCTCATTTCTTTTTCACATTTCATCTATATGTTTCACTTACACAACTTGTCATTATCCCATATGGGATATCAAGTAAAAATTTTGGGATATCTGGGATATCAATGTGTTTTTTTTTCCTTTTTTTTTTTTTTTGTTGGGTGTTTCATTTTTTTGAATGGTTTTCAAAAAATTAAAAAACCTACTAAATATAAACCTATTACCATGAAGAATACACCAAAGGATTTTTCTCAATGAGGTGCAAATTTCTGTCTCCTCAGATTTTTGGAAAAATGTACAGTTGATTTTGAAATAATTTTTGAACAAACTTTTTGGACAAAGGTGTGTTCAAATACAAGGAGGTGGATTGCCAGGTTTTCACTTCCAAGACGATTACGTCAGATGGCTTCATCTGCGCTTACATTGGACGTTTTGAACCAATGTTACATTGGTACAAGCACTACATACACTACAATATATGCCGTACGGGATGCTGAGTAAGACATTACGGGATATACGGGATATCTTGTAGTGGTCAACTTTTTCAAACCACCCTCATATAACATCACCATATTAACAAACTTTAATATCCCAATATAACAATATCATATCATTGTCATAAAAAGATAACACCATCATATCACTATCATATCACAAGATAACAATATTGTAAGCACTATCAGCATTAACCAGTCAAGCATGGCTGGTCAAGAAATGCTCAAACAGCCGTTTTCAACCAGTGATTTTGGACAGGCACCGTCCAACCAAAGCGCATGCTGGCCATTCAAGCGGGTCTGCCCAATCATTTCCTGGCTGGTGGTGACCGGTTTCAATCAAACCAATTGAACAGACCCATCCAAATGGCTGGCATGTGCTTGGGTCAGACAGTGCTTGTCCAATCACTGGTCAAACACAGCTGTTCAAGAACTGCTCAATCAGCTGTTTTTGACCAATCAATGCCAGCAGTGGGGCTTACCTCACTCCAAGCTTGCATCAAACAAGGACTTTAGTAATACTCAAGTTTCCACATGCCAACTGCCGGCATTTGAGCAAGTTTTTATTGCAGTGCCTCACCCAGGGGCTTTCCCAGTGCATTTCCACAAGAAGTGCTTGACCTGATCAACAAGTGCAACAAAATTGGTAAACTCCATGCAAAACATCTGTACTAATGTGGACAGCTTTCCAAAGCAATCTGCAGATTGCCATTCCATGCAAAACATTAGTATAAATTTTTTGCGTGGAGTTTAGCAATTTTGTTGCACTTGTTGATCAGGTCAAGCACTTCTTGTGGAAAGGCACTGGAACAAGCTGGTTCAGTTTTCCTCCTTTTGTGCCCTCTGCTCCCTGATGTCACACAAAGATACTGTCCTTTGTATTTTCCAAAATACCTTTCCCATCTGCCGCTTCCTCCCTGCAGACATCCATTTAAACCATTCCCAGCCTTTTCTGCACCCCAAACTGTGTAGCCATGCAACCCTACTACAATCTATTTCTGTTCTCAAATGCAAAAGTATTCAACAGTCACCAACAACCAAAAGGCTTGTTGTCACAAGTGTTTTCCGCGGTTGGTGCTCTATAGTCTCACTTTGAAAATCTTGTCATTGCGGCAAAACCTTTAGCATAATGCCTTGTGCCTGTCAAGATGTGGCTTCACGTGTCAAAATTTCACAAATTACCTATTTTTCCCTTGTTTTTTCAGGAAAAAAGACCCTTTCACATGGTGAATCAGAAAACTAGATGTTACCAATGGATGGCTGTGAGCCAAGGATTGATTTTCACATAGTGGTGTGGTAGTACACACATTTTGCCGGTCAAGCATGTTTTGTCCGTCAAGATTTGGCTTCATGCATCAAAAATTCACAAATTATCTAGTTTTCTTGTGTCTTCCCAGGCACTGCTGGCAGTAACCGGTTGAACACGGCAGTTTGAGAGGTGCTCAAACAGCCGTGTTCAACCGGTGGTTGGACAGGCACTGTCTGACCAAAGCAAGAGCCAACTGGTCGGACAGATTTGTCCGACGGTCCCGGCTGGTCCTGTGCAACCGGTCCAGGAACTGATCGGACAGGCCTGTCTGACCCGCCAGCAGGTGCTTGGTCAGACAGTGCCTGTCCGACCACCGGTCAAACACGGCTGTCCAACCACCGGTCAACCACGGCTGTTTGAGCACCGCTCAAACTGCCGTGTTTGACCGGTTCATGCCGGCAGTGAGGAAAAAAGACCCTTGCACATGGTCAATCAAGAACATAGATATGACCAATTGATTCCTCTGAGTCAAGGGTTGATTTGCATATAGTGGGGTGGCAGTCTCATGCAGCTGTTTGCCTGTTGAGATGTGGCTTCACACATCAAAATTTTGCAAATTACCCTCTTTTTCTGCATTTTCTCATGAAAAAAGACCCTTGCACACGGTGAATTAAAAACATAGATATGGACAATTAATGCCTTTGAGCCCAGATTTGATTTTCATATAGTGGTGTTTTATTATCACATGTTTTGCCTGCCAACATTTGGCTTCATCCATGAATATTTCACAAATCACCTTTTTTTGTGTTTTCTGAGGAAAAACTGCCTTGCACATGGTGAAACAAAAATATAGATATAGAATATTGATGCCTGTGGTCCAAGGTTTGGTTTATATAAATTGGTGTGGTAGTATTGCGTGTTTGCCTATCAAGATTTGGCCTCACGCATCAAAATTTGACAAAGTACCCATTTTTTCTGCATTTTCTCATGAAAAAAGACCCTTGCACATGGGGAATCAAAAACCTGGATATTCCCAATTAATGCATGTGATTCAAGGTTGGAATTTCATATAGTGGTGTGGTAGTATCATTCCTTTTGCCTCTCAAGATTGGGCCTCACACACACCCAAATTTCACAAATTACCTATTTTCCTGTGTTTCCCCAGGAGAAAAGAGCCTTGCTCAAGGTGAATCAAAATCATAGGTGTGGCCAATTGATGAATCTGAGTCAAATGATGATTTGCAAATAGTGGTGTGGTAGTATCATGCCTTTTGCATGTCAAGATTTGGCTTCACGCATCACAATTTCCAAATCATCTATTTTTCCCATGTTTTCTCAGGAAAAAGAGACCCTTGCACATGGTGAATCAAAAACATAGATTTGGCCAATTGATGCCTCTGAGTCAAGTGATGATTTGAGTATAGTGGTGTGGAGTATCATGCCTTTTGCCTGTCAAGATTGGGCCTCATGCACCAAAATTTATTAATTACCTATTGTTCCCATGTTTTCCTCAGGAAAAGACCCTTTCACATGGTGAATCAGAAACAAAGATATTATCAATTGATGCCTGTGAGCCAAGGATTGATTTTGTAAAGTGGTGTTGTGAGCCTGGGTCTCTTATGTGACAACAGGACACAAGAAAGGGGAGCACAACAGTGATTCCAGAAAGGATAAGGAGAGGACAACTATTTGTGAAGTAGAGAAGGAAGAAGGAGAGGAAGAAGAATAGGTTATAACTATGAATATGATCATCTTTGGCCTTCTATGGGCTATTCTGGTTCTCTCCTTAAAGGAGGATGGTTTAAGGGCAGCTAAGCTTAACCCCTCTTCTCTAAGAAACAGAGAAGGTCCAGTCAAAGACTGCCTTGCTTTTTTTTGCCAAAGGAAACTGGAAAAGGTTGTGTAGCAGGAACCTATGTGGATTTTAGCAGCAGTCCACAGAAGCACAGATGATATGTTTATTGGTTTTGTTCTTTATTTGATTGGAGAAGAAGATGAGCAGGATGGATAAAAAGATCAAGAGCTCAGAAGAACTTTGAAGGAAGAGAGAACTTGGGAAACAAGCTGCTTACTATTCAATCAGATGACACCAAATGACCCACAACAATGTAGGGATGTGTATGGAATCTGTGTTGATTGAGTAGTGAGGAGTGATGTTGTCCAGAGTTGTCTGATTCTTCTAAGTTGTGGTTCTGAGTGATGATGAAGTTTTTTATTCAGCCAGCTGAAAAAAATGGTTAACCTTGTTGATTGAAATGAATATATTCAATATGGTTTTAACTCAGAAAATAATAGATGTTCAAGGTGTAATTACTCCTCAATTATACATCACAACTATGGACAATAATAGATGAAAATGATCAGAAAAATGAGGGGAATCTGGAGGGACATTGTTGAAGCTTTTTTGAGAAACAGTGTTTGTCTCTAAGGCTTACAGGTGTGATAGTATTACACATTTTGACAGTCAAGATTGGGCTTCACACATCAAAATTTCACAAATTACCTATTTTCCTGTGTTTTTCAGGGAAAGAGACCCTTGAACATGGTGAAACAAAAACATAGATATGGCAAATTGATGCCCCTGAGCCAAGCTTTGATTTTCATATAGTTGTGTGGTAGTGTCATTGTTTTGCCTGTCAAGATTTGGCTTCACGCATCAAAATTTCACAAATTACCTATTTTTCCTGCGTCTTCCTAGGCAAAAAGACCCTGGCACATGGTGAACCAAAAACATAGATATGGCAAATTGATTTCTTCAAGTCAAGGGTTGATTTTCATCAAGTGGTGTGGCAGTATCATGCCTTTTTGCTGTCACAATTTGGCTTCACACATCAACTTTCACAAATTACCAATTTTTTCTGTCTTTCCTCATGAAAAAGGACCCGTGCACATGGTGAATCAAAAACATAGATATGTAAAATTGATATCTGTGAGTCAATTTTCATTCTTGATATAGTGGTGTGTTATTATAACATGTTCTACCTGTCAAGATTTGGCTTCATGCATGAATACTTCACAAATTACCTTTTTTTTCAGTGTTTTCTCAAGAAAAAAGACCCTTGCACATGGTGAAACAAAAAAAATAGATATAGAAAATTGATGCTGTGAGACAAGGTTTGATTTTTATATAGTGGTGTGGTATCCTTGCGTGTTTTGCTTGTCAAGATTTGGCTTCACACATCAAAATTTCACAAATTACCCGTTTTTTCTGCATTTTCTCAGGAAAAAAGACCCTTGCACATGGTGAATCAGAAACAACAATATTGCCAATTCATGCCTGCAAGCCAAGGTTTGATTTGAATGTAGTGGTGTGATGGTATCATGCCTTATCCCTGTCAAGATTGGGCTTCATGCATCAAAATTTCACAAATTTCCCCTGTTCATCCTGTGTTTTCTCAGGAAAAATGACCCTTGCACATGGTGAACCAAAAACACAGATATAGCCAATTGAGGCCTCCGAGTCAGGTTTCATTTACATACAGTGGTGTTGTAAAATTGCTCCTTTTGCCTGTGAAGACTTGGCTTCACGCATCAAAAGTTCACACATTACCCATTTTTTCTGCATTTTCTCAGGAACAAAGACCCTTTCACATGGTCAATTAAAAACATTGATATGGCCAATTGATGCCTGTGAGCCAAGATTTCATTTGCATATAGTGGTGTGGCAGTATCATGCCTTTTGCCTTTCAAGATTGGGCTTTGTGCATGATAAATCCACAAGGTTCTTTTTTTTGTGAGAAAACACAGGAAAAATGGGTAATTTGTGAAATTTTGATGCGTGAGGCCCAATTTTGACAGGCAAAGGGATGATACTACCACACCACTGTATGAAAATACAACCTTGGCTCACAGGAATTGATTGGCCATATCTATGTTTTTGATTCCCCATGTGCAAGGGCTTTTTCATGAGAAAATGCAGAAGAAGTGGGTCATTTGTGAAATTTTGATGTGTGAAGCCAAATCTTGACAGGCAACCACGCAATACTACCACACCACTATATATAAATCAAACCTTGGACCACAGGCATCAATTTTCTATATCTATCGTTTTTGGTTTCATCATGTGCAAGGCACTTTTTTCCTGAGAAAACACAAAAAAAAAGGTGATTTGTGAAATATTCATGGCTGAAGCCAAATCTTGACAGGCAAAACACATGATAATACCACACCACTATATGCAAATCACATCCTGGCTCACAGGCATTAATTTGCCATATCTATGGTTTTGATTCACTGTGTGCAAGGGTCTTTTTTCATGAGAAAACACAGAAAAAGAGGGTAATTTGTGAAATTTCAATGCGTGAAGCCACATCTTAACAGGCAAAAGGTGTGATACCACCAAAACATTATATTCCAATCAACCCTTGTCTCAGAGGCACTAATTGTCCATATCTAGGTATTTGATTCACCATGTGCAAGGGTCTTTTTTCCTGAGAAAACACAGGAAAAATAGGTAATTTGTGAAATTTTGCTGCATGAAGCCAAATCTTCGCAGGCGAAACATGTGATACTACCACACCACTATATGCAAATAAAACCTTGGCTCAGGTGCATCAATTTTCCATATCTATGTTTTTGATTCACCATGTTCAAGGGTCTTTTGTGCTGAGAAAACACAGGAAAAATAGGTAATTTGTGAAATTTTGATGTGTGAAGCCTAATTTTGACAGGAAAAGTTTGTGATACTATCAAAACAATATATTAAAATCAATTCTTGGCTCACAGGCATCAATTGTTCATATTTAAGTTTCTGATTTACCATGTGAAAGGGTCTTTTTTCCTGAGAAAACATGGGAAAATAGGTAATTGGTAAAATTTTGATGCATGAAGCCCAATCATGACAGGCACAAGGCATGATAATACCACACCACTATACTCAAATCATCACTTGACTCAGAGGCATCAATTGGCTATATCTATGTTTTTGATTTACCGAGTGCAAGGGTTTTTATTCCTGGGAAAACATGGGAAAAATAGATAATTTGTGAAATTTTGATGCGCGAAGCCCAATCTTTACAGGCAAAAGGAATGAGACTAAAGGTTTTGCCACAATGGCAGGATTATAAAAGTGAGAAAGATTATAAAAGTGAGACTCTAGAGCACCAAACACGGAAACCACTTGTGACAACAAGCCTTTTGGTTGTTGGTGACTGTTGGGTACTTTTGCATTTGAGAACAGAAATGGATGGTAGTGGGTTTGCATGGCGTCACATTTTGGGGTTCAGGAAAGGCTGGGAATGGTTTAAATGGATGTCTGCAGGGAGGAACCGGCAGATGGGAAAGGGATTTTGGAAAATACAAAGGACAGTATCTTTGTGTGACATCAGGGAGCAGAGGGCACAAAAAGAGGAAAACTGAACCAGCTTGTTCCAGTGCCTTTCCACAAGAAGTGCTTGACCTGATCAACAAGTGCAACAAAATTACTAAACTCCACGCAAAAAATTTATACTAATGTTTTGCATGGAATAGCAATCTGCAGATTGCTTTGGAAAGTTGTCCACATTAGTACAGATGTTTTGCATGGAGTTTACCAATTTTGTTGCACTTGTTGATCAGGTCAAGCACTTCTTGTGGAAATGCACTGGGACAGCCCCTGGGTGAGGCACTGCAATAAAAACTTGCTCAAATGCCGTCAGTTGGCATGTGGAAACTTGAGTATTACTGAAGTCCTTGTTTGATGCAGGCTTGGAGTGAGGTAAGCTTCAATGCTGGCATTGATTGGTCAAAAACAGCTGATTGAGCAGTTCTTGAACAGCTTTGTTTGACCGGTGATTGGACAAGCACTGTCTGACCCAAGCACATGCCAGCCATTTGGATGGGCCTGTTCAATTGGTTTGATTGAAACCGGTCACAACCAGCCAGGAACTGATTGGGCAGAGCCGCTCGAATGGCCAGAATGCGCTTTGGTTGGACGGTGCCTGTCCAAAATCACTGGTTGAACACGGCTGTTTGAGCATTTCTTGACCAGCCATGTTTGACTGGTTAATGCTGCTAGTGCTTACAATATTGTTATCTTGTGATATGATAGTGATATGATGGTGTTATCTTTTAATATGACAATGATATGATATTGTTATATTGGGATATGACAGTTTGGTAATATGGTGATGTTATATGAGGGTGGTTTGTAGAAGTTGACCACTACATGATATCCCGTATATCCCGTAATGTCTTACTCAGCATCCCGTACGGCATATATTGTAGTGTATGTAGTGCTTGTACCAATGTAATATTGATTCAAAACGTCCGATGTAAGCGCAGATGAAGCCATCTGACGTAATTGTCTTGGCAGTGAAAACCTGGCAATCCACCTCCTTGTATTTGAACACACCTTTGTCCAAAAATGTTGTTCAAAAGTTATTTAAAAATCAACTGTACATTTTTCTTAAAATCCAAGAAGACAGAAATTTGCGCCTCATTGAGAGAAACATTTTGGTGTATTCCTCACGGTAATGGGTTCATATTTAGTAGTATTTTTAATTTTTTGAAAACCATTCAAAAAAATGAAACACCCAACAAAAAAAAAAAAAAAAAAAAAAAAAGAAGAAAAAAAAACACGTTGATATCCCAGATATCCCAAAATTTTTACTTGATATCCCATATGGGATAATGACGAGTTGTGTAAGTGTTTCATCCCTCACACAACCAGATTTTGGCCACTTCCCCAATTGTCCATATTTCCTACATTGGTGGCTTGTTTCCCCTTCTCATTTGTTCCCCATCAGATTGTCTACACACATCACTTGTTAGTACTCATCCCTGGTCACACATTATAAGGCAATAGCACATATCATAGCCCCAGTAACCTGGTGAAATCATTAGTATCTGATATATCCCAGCCCCAGTCTGATTACAACCTGGAAGAAAACATAGTCATAAACCATAAGTCATTATACATAAATCATACCCTTACAAAGACATCCTAAAATCCTCATCAGCCACACCTTATTCTTTAAGATTCCATACTCTTATATTCTTGTTACCTTACTCCCCCAGACAACCAAGAGGTAGCCCTTCAAGAACCTATTCCCTCTCAAGCTCTATTCTCCCTAAAAAGAGTAGTTCCACAACGGTAACTCACCAAGCTCAGCAAGAAAACCACATGCTCCAATCCAAGTACACATGCATGCAAGTCATCAAACCAACGTGGATATACCTTAAGCTTCCACCTCAAGAACATGCAATACCAAGCTTGATTTTGAAGTTGATAAGCGGGTGGTTGAAAAGAGGGTGAAAGCAGGTTTGATGGTGTTGAAGCAAGTAGTGAAGAGTCTGAAAATGGCAAAGAACCAAACAGATGGTTCAGACTGCTTCAGTCAGCACATTAATGGACCGTTTCTGACATTGATCACATCTTGTGCTGCACATGGTCAACATGCATTTGAGTGGTGTGGAAAAAAGCGTGGTGTTTGAGATGGGTGCGTTGCATGACTGACACACGCTGAGTTGGCCAGAGTTCATGGAACAACTAGAAGGTTGGAACACCCTTGGATGGAACTCAGCAAAACGTGTTCATGAACTCCTTACCAAGAAAAAACACATAACCGATTTCATTGATGGATGAACTGAAAGTTTAGCCAGCTCATTTGAAGAAACTTTTTTTGAGGTGCTGGGGCTTGTGGAAGGTTTCTGTCTGTCCCAGATGCCAAGGGTACAGATCAGGTAGGAAGAACACCCGGTAGAAGCAGGATAATTTGTAGATGTGTAGTGCAATAAAGTGGCCTCAGCGGGTATATGTGTATAATGAATATGATTCAAGCAAAAGAAGTTTTGCAAATGAGAGCTGGTCAATACATCTCCCAGGGGACTGCTTTTAAATTTTTTGCCCTCCTCAAGGGGAGTGCAAACTTGAAGATGCTCGGGAGGTGGTTGCTGTCGTGAAATTGGCCAGCACACCCCGGCAAGGGTGATCATTAGGAGGTTTCAAAGTAGAAATCCCGCGCGCGCAAGTCGGCAAGGCAATTCAAATTTAGCGGGGCAGCTTGCCTGATTTTAGGCAAGCCGCTTGGGCTAAAATTGCTGCCCAGACATCCTGCCACGGCACGCAAGCCGTCTCTTCTTGCCTCATCCCCACCTCTCAACCTTACATCCACTCTCATCTACTCCACACCGCACATCTAAACATGGCCAACGTCCCTCCTCAAAACACACCCACCACCGACTCCACTGTTGAAAAAACAACAAACACGGCCCCTCAGATTAAATCAAACAAGAAGAAAGCTATTCCTTGGGACCGAGATGGTGTCAATGGTGGATGTCAGCTTGCTACTATGACAGAGCCAACCTGACAAAGGTAACATAAATAGAGACATTATTACTACAATATTAAGACCCATTTATATGACTAATAATGTACAAAAAATCAGTTTACTAATTTTTATTCAATGAGCTTAGCAAAGTCCTGGCACCATAAAAATAAGTAATAAATTAAAATAATAACTGCTTTTTACAAAAATACTAAATAACTTCTAAATCTTGAGGATAACTTAGAATATTGATTCATATTCTGAATCCTCATGCAATTTAATGTAGGGTCCCTCACTGGAAGTACCCCTAAATTCCTACTCCTTCACCTTGAACCAATTACCCGTAAGAATTGGCCACAAACATATGTCACACGGACATTACACGCACATGTACTTGTTATATATGCATACTATATGTGAAATGACCAATTATGGACTTAGAATTGAGGTGTTGTGTATAGTTTGGGAGTTAGGCCCAATTGGGGTTTAAACCTCCAACCCCGCGTGTGGATTATATAATCCAATTGGAAATTGGCCAAATGCGTGGAAATAGCTAATCCCCTAGTTACCACATATGTACAAGTGTAACTAGGATAAAAGTAGATTCTACGTGGTTTATTTACAAGGTTTTATTAATAAAAACCTTGAATACATAAGAGTAACATAGCCAGCGTGGCCTTTAATGATTGGCCTTAGCCATTTGTGGCCCATTTGCGTCATTTGTGGCCCATTTCAGATACAATCACACGTCAGTGTTGCTATGTACCTTAGTTACAATGACTAAATAGTTTATTAAGGTCATGGAAAGCACTTGTGACGCTGAATTAATGACCAGCAGTGTCATTGGGATGAGCCTTGTTAGTGCCAATCTCCCAAATTGGCCACATTGCACTGAAAACCAATTACTACACGCACACAGGCAGAAAGGTCCTCCACTATGAGTGAAATTAGTATACATAGAGCCCTCTTTCCACGCCAAAAGTTGTTCATCATCATCAATTATTATTACAGTCAATCAGTTACGCCGTGTCCTGTCCTTATTTCAGTTACTCTGCCCTGTTTTGCCTGTTTTATCCGTGGTGTTCTCTTTAAATCAACCATCCTACGTGTCCAGCTCCTGCGCAGAAACCCTTCAATCTACCCAGCAGCTCTACTTCACCCCCCTACATGGCTTTTTGGCTTGAAAGAAGTAATCGTGAGTACTCCTTTCATCCTTCTGTCCCCATTCTGGTTCCTTAATTGGAAAAGCACTTTGGTACCACCTTCTGTTACGCAGAAACCCATTGTTTGCTTAATCAGATACCACCCTGCTTAGCAGATCTCTGATTTAGAGGGCACCTACAAACACCCCTGCACCAGCAGGCCCCTCTATAAAAAGAATTATATTCTTTTTATCTCTTCTTTACTACTTTTCTATGTGAAATTACCCCACTTTACCCTTATTTTGCACTCTTATCACCTTGTGTAGCTAAAAGGTATTAGCCCTTGGCATCACAGAGGCTGACAATTGGGGGTCTGGCCGGGAAATTACCAATATTCACTCGTGGTAATTGACTCCTGGTACTTATTCTTTCTACTTTTGCTTTTCACTCACGCAAAAAATTACCAAACCAACTAAAAATCATTTATAAAATAAATCCACTAAAAAATATCCTTCTGCTTTATTTTTTACGCATTCTTTTAGTGAACCAATACACTAAATCCCTCATTTCCACTCCTGAATTTATTCATCCTCCTTTTGACCAAATTGCCCACTTTGAATTAATCAAACATTATCTCAAAGTCCTCAGATTACGCAAAGAAGAGGAAATAGCTAACTATCAACCTTCTGATTGGGAAAGACTTACGCTGTGGAACTACTCTTTGTGGTAGAATAGAGCTTGAGAGGGATGTGTGCTTGAAGGGCTGCCTCTCGTAATAGCTGGGAGAGTTTGTTGAACAAGAATAAGAGTATGGACTCTTAAAGAATAGTGTGGCTTGGTGAAGATGCTTAGATATGTCTAAGATGATGGTTAATATGCTGATCTTCTAGCAGAGCCAGGTACCCGATTGCACCCAGGGAGGCTGATAGTAAGACTTATTTATTTAATAAGATGAGTGACTAATCTTCTAGCAGAGCCAGGTAACCAATTATACCCAGGGAGGCTGATAGTAAGACTGTGTCTTAGGTGGCAAGTAAATAACTCCTCTAGCAGAGCCAGGTAATATACCCAGGGAGGCTGATAGTAAGAATTAATGATATTACTTGAGTGAGTAGTGACCAGGGATGAGTACTGATGTATACAATCTGATGGTGAGAGGAATGAGGAGGGAGGAAACAGGCTCTTTATATATCTTTTGGGAGGGAAATAGAGGAATGGCCAAAATGTGGTTGAGGGAATGAGAAGATGAGAGTATAAACCAACTAGAGGAGGCAAGAATGGCTGACTTGTGGTTCATGGAAGGAAATGGAACAATGGAATGACTAGAAGATGAGTAAAAATGGCTGAGTTGTGGCTGGTGGAATATGATGACATCATAGAATTAATATAATAGTGGAAAATACTAGAGGAAAGGGGCTGAACTATGATTGATGGAATACAATGGAACATGTGGAAAATTATAGAGGAAAAGAGGGCTTAAATGAAGAGAAAATATTCAAAGGGGGCTAGCGGAAATATTGGTTGAAATGTGGTTGGGTTGTTGTGTGTGACAGGTGTGTGATTGTGTTGTGTTTTGCTGGATCCTGGTCTGGGGCCTGAGTACTTGATGTATTCCTGTAACCCCCTTGAGCCTTGGCCACCTGTACCTTTTTCCACACAATTAACCCCTCAAAACTTTTATTTAATCAGGGTTGGCTTACCACATCCACCCCCAAATTGGATGATGTCCCCATCATCTGGACTAAGAAAAGAAGCCAACCCTGTATCTGTGTGAATGTTTTTATTTGAAGTGAGAGAAGGAAATATTAAATCCTGGGGACCAAAAGGTAAAAACCAGTGAGGAAGTGAGAGTTTGAATGTGATCTATTGTTTTTTTTTTTTTTTTGTTTAGATAGGTTCATATTTTTTTTTTTTGCCTGCTGAGGGGCCAGTGGCCATCCTGAAAGAGAGAGGAGTAGAGGTTGAATCTGGGAGAAGTCTGCTTGGAGTCTGACTTGATGAAATGTTGTCAGAAAACCACCCCCAAATTTTATGTTTGTGAGTGGTTTTCTATTAACATTTAATGCTTCCTAAGAAATTTTCAAAAATTTGTTGTGTATTGCTTTTTTTTTTTTGATAGTAAGTGTGTGTGTGTTTTCTTTGATCTTCCTTGCGCGCATAGATGCATGTGGTTCATACCGCTGGGGTGGTAGAATTTGTTACCAGCGCTGATTTTGATGAAGTCTGTTTGATAGAGGTGTGCGACTCCAGACCAGTACTATTTGAGTACATACACGCTTAATGAGGGCTTTTCCCATGTTGATGTAGATGCTAATTAGAGGGCAGGCTTAGTGACGCAGAACACATCTGTTCTTCCCCAACAAGAGTGTGTGTGGTTGATCGATCACGCATACTTTCATACGCAAGCCGGTTCAGACTGATTTTATCTTTCTTGACTGTGCTTTGCCGACCGACGTTACTCAATGAATGCGAGCAGGAGCCTCTCCTTTGTTATTTCTTGGGGCGGCCTTGCTTGATGACGGACTTGAGACCGCATAAAGAGCCTGTCTCCGGAATCTCGATCCGTTTCAAGCATGCCCTTCCCTTCTTTCCATCCTTACATCCGCCAATCCATGTCCAACGGCGCAGTAGAATACAGGGGCCGCTTCTTTTATTTACGTGTGCCACCTCGTGTGCCTTCACCGCCCGTTGCTAGCAATGAAGCTCCTTTCATTAATTGCATTGGGTCGGGCGCCCCCGACCACCCCATTGAGATATTCGATGGTAGTAGCGATGAAGTGGCGCCCACCGACCTTATCGACCCTAGCCTTTGTACTTCTTCCATTAACAGCAACGCTCGCATTCCCACTCCCGGAATTTTGTCTCCTCCTATCCGTCAAGCCGCCCCACCTGGGCTTATTCCTACCCAGCCTCCTACCGCCGTTGAAGTGGATATTCCTGTACCCGTCCTGAACGGCCCGGGCGCTCCTCCGATTTACGCTGCTGTTACCGCGCCACGTTCTTTCCCGGCGCCAATCTTTCCGACTCCAAGCCAGTTGCCCGCCATTCCGCCTGTATCCGACCTCGCGCTCCAATCTTATATCCGATATGCGACTGGCCAGCCTCAGGTAGAAGACGGCCACCTACGCGCCTATAAATCTCCTTCGCCGATCCTGGTTTTGGACATCCCCGAGTGCTGTGAGCCTCCAAGTCAGTGAAAAAGATTATTTACTCTTGTCAGGTGCCTAGAACTGATTTGGGATTTTCTTATTCCTTTCCTAACTAATAGTTGAAGATGGCAATAGCCAAGACTCTGGCATGATTATTTTTGAATCTACTGTAGTTGAGGCCAGACTATATGTAAAGAAAGCTTTAATAGACTACTTTAAGACCTTAAGTTCTTTCCCACTTTCTTCTACTGGGGCCTGTAAGGAGTACAGAGCCTTGGCTGGCAAGCAAGTGTATGCTCAGATTATGAATATATTTGATGGATGCTTGGCTACCGCTGAGGAGGTTGAATTCACCAGAGTGTGAGTCCCACTTTTTTTTTTTTTTTTTTTTTTTGATAGTTTTCTTGATGGTTGTATAATTGATTTCTTGATTTTATACTGATTTTTCTTGTTTTTTGATGTGTTTTTGCATTAGTAGTTTCTCTGAATAATTGAATGGTTTTAAAATCCAAAATAAGTCTCTCTTAAAGAGCAAAAATGTATGAATTTTTTTGTCCAAAATCCCACTCTAATCTTGAAATGAATCCCCACTCAGTCTGATCTTGAGAAATATGGTTTAACCTGAGAGGCAGCAAACCTCCTTTTGAGTGAGGTTCCATCCAACTCTTGAAGCACATAAGACCCTCCTTTTTCTTGTTCTTGAATCCTATAAGGGCCATTCCAACGGTTCTCAAACAGCTTACCCCATTGAGAGTCCAAACTTTTATTATAGGCCAAGACCAAACTCCCTGGCACCAATGGTTTTCTGACTGTTTTCTTGCTATTTTGAGCCTCCAAGGATTTTTCTCGAGACCCCTTCATCTTCCTGTAAGCAGCTTGAATGATTTCTTCTCTTTTTTCTATCTGAAGGGTCCTTGCCACTAATAATTCTTCTGTTGAAGTCACTTCTGACCAGTCTGTCCCTAAATAAGTTTCTAGTTCCAGATCCACAGGAAGTATAGCTGATTGGCCAAAAACAAGCTCATAAGGACTGTAACCGGTGGTCCTCTTGGTGGAAATTCTGTCTGCAAACAAGACCAAAGGTAAGTAGTGACGCCATTTCTTTCCATCACTTTCACAGAGTTTGACCAAAGCATCCTTTAGTGGCTGATGGCCCCTTTCTATCATTCCGTTAGCTTCAGGGTAGTAAGGTGTTGTCACTTTCACTTTGGTTCCAGCTTTGGTTAGTGCTTGTTGTAGTTCTTGTCCAAATTCTGGGCCTCCATCCACCACCACGTTCAGGGGTAATCCATATTTATATATCCAGTTTTCCAGGAACCAGTCTGCCACTTTTGCTGCCTTAATCTTTTCCATCCCAACTGCCTCCACCCATCCAGAAAGGTCGTCCCGTGCCACCACAAGGTATTTCCACTTCCCTGCCTTGATGTGTATTGTGTCCATGCTGACTCTTCCAAAGATTGTTGGAGCTCCAGTTGCTAATTTGATTTCTCCATGCTTTGCTGAACTTCTTTGTTGGCATGGAAGACAGGATTGGACCCATTTTTTTACAATTCTCCTCATATTTGGCCACCAGAATCGTAGTTTGGTTCTTCTGTAAGTTTCATCCATTCCTCTGTGGCCCATTTCTTCATGAAGTGCTTTCAGAATGGCTTTTTGGAGTTCTGGACAAATGACTACTATCTGTGGAAAGGGCTTGCATCTTTTCTTCAGTTTTCCTTCAGACATAAAGAAAGTGGCTGATTTATGCTTAATATCTCTCCACATTTTGTCAGAGCATTGTTTAGGTCTGTTGAGTGTTTCCAAATAGTACTGGAGGCCTTTCCAGAGGTTTTGGTCATTCTTATCCACCCCCAAATTTGCAGTGTTGGTCTGTTTGATTCCAAATCCTGGGTGTGGCTGGATCCACTTTTCATCTTCATCCAGGTCCGCAGCTTCTTCTTCTTCTGGGTCAGGGGGTCTTCTGGACAATCCATCAGGCATAGTGAAGGTCTTCCCAGGTACGTGGATTAGTTCAAAGGAAAACAGTTGAATAAATGCTACCCATCTAGTCATTGGAGCATTTGGAAGACTGGGTGAATTGATCATTTCTATCAGACTCTTGGCATCTACTAATAACTTGAAGTGCTGGCCCCAGAGGTATATTTGAAGCTTTTTGAGGATTCTGGCTACTCCACAAAGTTCCAGCTTGGACTGGGAATATTTGGATTCTGTTGGGGAAAAGACTATGGATTCATACAAGACTGGCCTGTCCTTTCCTTTATCCTCTTGAGTTAATACTGCCCCTGCTGCTATATAGCTTGAATCCACGGCTAACTTGATTTCTCCTGCTCCTTCATTGTAGTCCAGCTTCTTGAGAGTTATATCATATCCAACAATCTTCTTCAGCTTCTCAAATGCCTCTTGACACTTCTGGCTCCATTCCCAGTCTGCATCCTTGTAAGTTAATTTTCTAAGAGGTAAGGCCAGTTCTGATAATCCTGGGATGAACATTCTAACATAGACACATACTCCTAGGAATCCTCTGACATGTGTTGGGTTCTCTGGTTCTGGCCAGCTTACAACTTTGTTGAGCTGTTTTTTGGCAATTTTCCTTCCTTCTTTGCAGACTACATGTCCTACTAGGTCCAAGGCTGGAACACAGCAGGCAAACTTCTTTCCGGATATGGTGAGTCCTGCTTCTTCAATTCTAAATAGTATTCTTTCCAGGGTGATAGCATATTCCCAAATAAATCTTCTGATTCCTGGGTTTTCTTTCAGGGTTTCTTGATTGTAGTCAGATTCTGGACCTTTAATTCCTCCATCATCTATAAAGATTCCTACGTTATTGGGTATTTCTTCTTGGAGGATCCACATCATCTGGGCTTGGTAAACAGCAACTGAATTAGTGGCCCCTTGAGGTAATCTTGTGAGTTGGAATCTTCCCAAGGGTGTTTCAAAAGTTGTCAGAGGCCTTGATTCCTGGGCTAATTCCCTTTCATCATATCCTCCCATTATATCACCAAGCCCATAGCAGGCCCTTCCAGTGAATGATTCAATGAGTTCTTCAGGATTGGGTGGTAGTCCTGAGTCTTTAATAGTGACCTTGTTTAATTTTTGTAAGTCATGTACCACTCTGAGTTTTCCATCTTGCTTTTTGACACAAAACACAGGGCTGGAGTAGGACGAAAAGGATTGCTCATATAAGCCAGTTTTGATTCTTTCTCTCACCAGCTCTATAAAGTCAGATTTGATAGCCGCGGGAATAGGGATTGGTCTCTGCTGCCATGGTTCATGTTTGATGACTGGGATAATATAGGGTTTTCCGTAAGTGTGTTTGAGAAGTCCTCTTTCCTCAGCGCTGAAGGCCAAACTTCCTTGTCTGAGCTTGACAACATGTTTGAGTAACTTGAGTTCTTCTTTTGATAGCCAACCAGGTGGGCCAAAGTTCACTACTTTGAGCCTTTCTTCAGTTATTTTTGGAGTGGGAATGAATTCAGGAGGGAAAGGAGTTAAGGGAGTTCTATATGGATCTCTTGAAAGGGGAGGTGTACATAAAGGTGGGTTCAGATTTTGAGGCATTGGTTCATTTACTGGTCTAATTTTTTTGGTAGTTGATTTATATTTTGCAGCATTGACCTGCCAGTCCCAAGGTTGATTTTTAGGCACCCTCCATTTTTCTACTTCCGGAAGGTGTCAGCTTGCTACTATGTCAGAGCCAACCTGACAAAAGTAACATAAAAAGAGACATTATTACCACAATATTAAGACCCATTTATATGACTAATAATGTACAAAAAACTCAGTTTACTTATTTTTATCCAATAAGCTTAGCAAAGTCCTGGCACCATAAAAATAAGTAATAAATTAAAATAATAACTACTTTTTACAAAAATACTAAATAACTTCTAAACCTTGAGGATAACTTAGAATATTATTTCATATTCTGAATCCTCATGCAAATTAATGTAGGGTCCCTCACTGGAAGTACCCCTGAATTCCTACTCCTTCACCTTGAACCAATTACCCGTAAGAATTGGCCACACTTATGTGTCACAGATGACATTACACACGTATGTACTTGTTATATATACATACCATATGTGAAATGTCCAATTATGGACTTATAATTGAGGTGTTGTGTATAGTTTAGGAGTTAGGCCCAATTGGGGTTTAATCCTCCAACCCCGCGCGTGGATTATATAATCTAATTGGAAATTGGCCAAATGCGTGGAAACAGCTAATCCCCTAGTTACCACACGTGTACAGGTGTAACTAGGGTACTAGTAGATTCTACGTGGTTTATTTACAAGGTTTCATTAATAAAAACCTTGAATACATAAGAGCAACATAGCCAGCGTGGCCTTTGATGATTGGCCATAGCCATTTGTGGCCCATTTGCGTCATTTGTGGCCCATTTCAGATACAAATACACGTCAGTGTTGCTATGTACCTTGGTTACAATGACCAAATAGGTTATTAAGGTCATTATAAACACTTGTGACGCTGAAATAATGATCAGCAGTGCCATTGGGATGAGCCTTGTTAGTGCCAATCTCCCAAATTGGCCACATTGCGCTGAAATATAGCAACTACACGCACACAGGCAAGAAAGGTCCTCTACTATGAGTGAAAATAGTATATATAGAGCCCTCTTTCCACGCCAAATGTTGTTCATAATCATCAATTATTATTACAGTCAATCAGTTACGCCGTGTCCTGTCCTTATTTCAGTTACTCTGCCCTGTTTGCCTGTTTTATCCTTGGTGTTCTTATTAAATCAACCATCCTACGTGACCAGCTCCTGCGCAGAAACCATCCAATCTACCCAGCAGCTCTACTTCACCCCCCTACGTGGCTTTTTGGCTTAAAAAGAAGCAATAGTGAGTACTTCTTTTATCCTTCTGTCCCCATTCTGGTTCCTTAATTGGAAAAGCACTTTGGTACCACCTTCTGTTACGCAGAAACCCATTGTTTGCTTAATCAGATACCACCCTGCTTAGCAGATCTCTGATTTAGAGGGCACCTACAAACACCCCTGCGCCAGCAGGCCCCTCTATAAAAACGAATTATATTCTTTTTATTTCTTTCTTTACTACTTTTCTACGTGAAAATACCCCACTCTACCCATCCTTTGCACTCTTATCACCTTGTGTAGCTAAAAGGTACTAGCCCTTGGCATCACAGAGGCTGACAGAAGGTGCCAGAAGCCAAAAAATGACTAGAGGTTGAAGAACTGTTTACTGGAAAGATGGTTTCCCATTTTTGATTTTTAGGGATTAGAATGGGTACTAAATAAGTTCTGTCCTTGTCCTTGATTGAAAGAGATTCTGCCCCTTCTTTTTGGAACTTGATGGTGGCTGAGGCTGAAACTAGAAAAGGCTTCCCTAGTATTGGCTGAACATCCCCAGAAGAAATCCAGAAGTGGACTGGTTTGGTGATGGAACCAACTTTGACTGGTACATTCTCTGCAATCCCTATAATTTCATTTGTTGAATTTTTCTCCTTCTGTCTCCCTCTGTCCTATTCCCCATTCTTCCCTTTCTTGAATCTTCCTGATCTGGACTGAACTATAGTCATTAGTAGCTTGTTTTCTGTTGAATTATTTTATCAACAACTCATGTCTCTTCAATGACTTCTTTCTTTTTCTAGTTCATTATCTGATTCTTAAAAACTGATTACTTTGAATTAACGCCTCATAGTATCTGTGATTCAAAATATTTTTTCTTGACTGACTCATCTAGCCTAACTACAAGAGAATGAGATGTTTTGTCCAAGTTTGTCTTTTTCAAGAACTTATTTTGTCTTCTCTCAGTTTTTATTCAAAAATGTCTTTTATTCATTTTTTGCCAAACCACATTTTAACCACTTGTACTTAGTCTATTTAAGCTAGCCTAGTTGAGTGAATAAAAATTATCGGTTCTTCCTTCCATTTTTTTGTGAACCTTTCCCAAAAAAGTGCCCTTTCCTTTTTTGCGCAACTCCTCTTCTCTCTTTCTTCTCCAGCCAACACCTAAAAAACTCAACATCATTCTTGTGGCCTCCTATCCCTTTCAGGTTCATCCTCTTTTCTGTTACTATGAGCCCCATTCCACAAGCTAATCCTCTTGATAGGACATTTACCATAGATCCATTATCCAGGAGGGCTTTTAATTGTTTCCCGCTGATGTTGATGTTGATGTATCCAAGAGGGCAGGCATAGTGAGCTGGGTGAGTCTTGCTGTTCTCTTCCTCCTCATCTTCTGAATCTGAGTTGGCTCCTGCTGTATTCACTGATT
The DNA here is from genome assembly GCA_002873125.1 of Puccinia coronata f. sp. avenae. NCBI lineage: Eukaryota > Fungi > Basidiomycota > Pucciniomycetes > Pucciniales > Pucciniaceae > Puccinia > Puccinia coronata. The sequence continues at coordinate 16,402 of PGCI01000296.1, read as the reverse complement.
TACCCATGTCCATTTCAGTAGAGTTTATTGGGATTCTCCTGGGATTGGTCCTCTTCTTGAATACTTCTATAGCTCCATGAGAGATGGCAAAAACTTCCCCATAAGTGAGTTCAATTCTTCCATCCATGAGCATTCTGTTGACCACTTTTTCTTCTGTGTCTGGGAATTCCTTAGCTAGGGGCCTTTCCAACATGGTCTTCTTGGGGGCCTTTTCCTTGGGATTTTTGATGAATTCTTCACTATCCTTAAACTGGACCTTTTTGGATGGATCCTCAGGTGCTGTGTTGGTGGGTTCTGGGTCAGGATAATTCTTTCTGGCAATTTCCATAATTCTTTCAGCTTCATCGTCCACATCCATTACTTGATCATTCTCCTTCCTGACCCTCTTGTAGGGTGAGTTCCTTCCTCCAGACTTCTCTGACTCCTCCTTCTCTTCCCCTTTCCTAGTCCTTTTTGCGGCGTCACTCTCATAGTTGGTGGAGTCCTCAAATTCTAATTCCTCCAGCTTTCCAAATGAGGTCTGTGCTTCAGGAACCTTTTCTTCTTTCTTCAGTTCTGATCCAGGGGGTATTTTGATTATTCCTGGCTGACTAGATTTGGCATAATATTGATCCACCGCAGTTTTAAAGGGTCTACTTTTTTCAAAGGGAACAACACTTCCATCAGGTAGTTTTATTTGTCCTCCTTCCCTCTTGATTAAGCCTTCAATTTCATCATGTTTGGCCAGATTAAACCTTCCTGTAGAGTGTCCTTTTAGGTGACAGTAATGACAGAAAAAGGATTCCGGGGGTCTGGTGTTTTGGGCTGGGGTATAGGGAACATGGCTGGATTGATAGAAAGTGGAAGGTTTCTTCTGGACATTCCAACTGGCCAGGGTCTTGGTGATTTCTTCAATAGCCTTTTCTGGACTAGGAGCTTTGTTTACAGCTGACCTCTGGCTAACATTCTTCTCCTGAACTTCCTTACTGAAGGCTTCCTCTTCCATCTGTAGGATTGAGAGAGTTTTGAGTTCCTTATGGATGTACTTGATGATAACTTGATATTGCGGAAGAAGATATGATCCATCAATGGCCAAGTTCATTTGGTTATCTCTTATTAACTCCTTGTTGACTGATAGGCGAAGTTCTGGAGTGAGACAGTTGAGTACTGAATGCCTAATTTCCTCCACACTAGCCATATGTCTACATCTAACTAGATAGTTGACTATAGTATCCAACTTAGTGCTGAAATCTTGAAACACCTTCAGGGTCTTGATCCCTCCTTCTGTCCTGGCCTTATAGATTAAGTTGTCCAGGCTTTCCCTAGTGTACTTCATCAGGGGCATCATCTTTCCCCATCTTTGGACCATCTGGTATTTGAGGAGTTCCCAATCATTATTGATCTTGCCAGTCATGTCTCTGATTTCTTTTAACAGGTTCTGATCTCTGATGAAGGAAGAAATTTGGGTAGCTATATCCTCTGCTTGAGCTCCATCTTGGACCGCGGCATTCTCCAGTTCAGCAATAAAGTCCAAAATATCCATGTTGGTGCCATCAAAGAATAGGTCCTTCTTGGTTGGTTTGATCTTGATAACTCTTCTACCAAAAGGAGTGGGATTTTAGGCTGGAAGTTGGATAACACGATCTAGGAAGTGAGTAGTAGGATTTGGGGGTGGAGGTTGCTGATAAAAGTTCTGATAATCCTGATGAAAGCTCTTCTGTTCAGGTTCTGGGGTATTTGGTGGGTTGGGCTGGTTGAATTCCCTATTACTGAAAGGATGAATTGAAGATGATGAAGAATCTGGACTTTTGTTGTCTCTGTAGTTCTTAAAGGAAGGGATTTCCAGGTCTGCCATGTTGATTTTTTGCATACCGTGGAAAGAGTTTCTTCTGTTGTTGTTGCTTGGTGACATGGTGTATGTTATAAGGTGAGTTGTATAGTTTATTGAGTAAGTTGAAGTAGTGAGTTGGTGACTAAAACCTGTTGATCTTCAGGCCACTGTTGGGACACCACTTGTGGAACTACTCTTTGTGGTAGAATAGAGCTTGAGAGGGATGTGTGCTTGAAGGGCTGCCTCTCGTAATAGCTGGGAGAGTTTGTTGAACAAGAATAAGAGTATGGACTCTTAAAGAATAGTGTGGCTTGGTGAAGATGCTTAGATATGTCTAAGATGATGGTTAATATGCTGATCTTCTAGCAGAGCCAGGTACCCGATTGCACCCAGGGAGGCTGATAGTAAGACTTATTTATTTAATAAGATGAGTGACTAATCTTCTAGCAGAGCCAGGTAACCAATTATACCCAGGGAGGCTGATAGTAAGACTGTGTCTTAGGTGGCAAGTAAATAACTCCTCTAGCAGAGCCAGGTAATATACCCAGGGAGGCTGATAGTAAGAATTAATGATATTACTTGAGTGAGTAGTGACCAGGGATGAGTACTGATGTATACAATCTGATGGTGAGAGGAATGAGGAGGGAGGAAACAGGCTCTTTATATATCTTTTGGGAGGGAAATAGAGGAATGGCCAAAATGTGGTTGAGGGAATGAGAAGATAAGAGTATAAACCAACTAGAGGAGGCAAGAATGGCTGACTTGTGGTTCATGGAAGGAAATGGAACAATGGAATGACTAGAAGATGAGTAAAAATGGCTGAGTTGTGGTTGGTGGAATATGATGACATCATAGAATTAATATAATAGTGGAAAATACTAGAGGAAAGGGGCTGAACTATGATTGATGGAATACAATGGAACATGTGGAAAATTATAGAGGAAAAGAGGGCTTAAATGAAGAGAAAATATTCAAAGGGGGCTAGCGGAAATATTGGTTGAAATGTGGTTGGGTTGTTGTGTGTGACAGGTGTGTGATTGTGTTGTGTTTTGCTGGATCCTGGTCTGGGGCCTGAGTACTTGATGTATTCCTGTAACCCCCTTGAGCCTTGGCCACCTGTACCTTTTTCCACACAATTAACCCCTCAAAACTTTTATTTAATCAGGGTTGGCTTACCACAGCGGTAACTATGCCGGAAAAAAAAAGTTGTTATTGCATAATTTTGCATGCAACCGGAAACCCTGGATCACCATTGGTGACTTGGTATCTGGCAATGGCATGGCAAAAAAGGCACCATTAATAGCGGGACTCAAAGTAGACAACCATGCGCAGGCAAGTCACCAGGCAAATGGACTTGCCTCCTGCAATTTTTGTTTTTTACTTTGAGGACCCTAAAATTCCAAAACACATCTACATCCAACACACATACCCGCCAACACTCCTCAACCACATCTACTACCCAACAACCTCCGCCTCAAATCCTAATACCTCAATCATCGGAACAAGCCAAAAGAATCAAAAACTTAAGAAGATGCCTTTGACTTCACATCAACCAAGCTGCTTTTGAGGCTTGATATGGCAATGACACTGATGATGAATCATTCAATAGCGAAATCAAAGGGCTCGTCATAGCTCTTATATCCATCAAGAAGAAGCGCTATCTAGCTGAAAGGGTGCGACTGGAGCAAGCCCCAGACATTACCGAATTTCTGTTTTGTCTTGATACGTATTGCTTCAAGCAAGAATTCAGAATGTCTCTTGCTTCGTTTCATGAGCTCCTTACTCTGATTCAGGACCACCCGATCTTTCACAACAACTTGAATGCCTCCCAGCGACCTGTCAGGGATCAGCTAATGGTCACTCTACGACGAATGGGCATGTTTGGCAATGGTGCATCGGTTGGGATACTTGCTTGCTTCTTCAGGATGTCAGAGGGTGCTGTCATCCTTTACTGCTCAAGAGTGGTTGAGGCCATTTTATCTCTTGAAAGGTTCATCTCTATCTAACTTGATTCATTTCTCAAAGAACAACGGTCTCATTTTTTTTTTCAAAGTACCTATGTCTATTGGCCTGATACAGACGCGCAAAAAAAAAATTGCTTCCGATATCTCCAATACGACCGGCTGTAATGGATGTGTCGGCTTCATTGATGGGACTCTACTTCCACTCAATGAAAAGCCTTCAATTGATTCACAAGACTACTACTCTTGCAAAGGTTCTTATGGCCTGGCGACTTTAGTTGTTTGCAACAAACATAAACGGATCATCTACTACCTTACTGGATGGCCGGGATGCAGTCACGATACCCGACTTTGGGAAAACTGTGATCTCAAACTTCACAAAGAACAATTTTTCTTGACTGGCGAGTACTTAATTGGAGACTCTGGATTTCCATCTGAGTCCAACCTCGTTCCTGCCTTCAAAAAACCACCACATGCACCCATTCCTCGACTGAAAAAAAAATTCAACCTGCATCTCGCTAGCCTTCAAGTTTGCAATGAACATTGCATCGGCATTCTCAAAGGCCGTTTTCAATCGTTGCGAGGACTTCAACTAGAACTCACCTCGGTCAAAACCATGGAGAAGCTCACAAAGTAGTTTTCCCTTCTTCAAGATCTCCTCTCCATTGTTGATAGTTGGAGCCTGTGGTGAGCCATTCAAGGAAAATCTCCACACTACTACTTCCACTGTCAGCCTCTGTGATGCCAAGGGCTAATACCTTTTAGCTACACAGGGTGATAAGAGTGCAAAATAAGGGTAAAGGGGGGTAATTTCACGTAGAAAAGTAGTAAAGAAGAGATAAAAAGAATATAATTCTTTTTATAGAGGGGCCTGCTGGCGCAGGGGTGTTTGTAGGTGCCCTCTAAATCAGAGATCTGCAAAGCAGGGTGGTATCTGATTAAGCAAACAATGGGTTTCTGCGTAACAGAAGGTGGTACCAAAGTGCTTTTCCAATTAAGGAACCAGAATGGGGACAGAAGGATGAAAGGAGTACTCACTATTGCTTCTTTCAAGCCAAAAAGCCACGTAGGGGGGTGAAGTAGAGCTGCTGGGTAGATTGAAGGGTTTCTGCGCAGGAGCTGGACACGTAGGATGGTTGATTTAAAGAGAACACCACGGATAAAACAGGCAAAACAGGGCAGAGTAACTGAAATAAGGACAGGACACGGCGTAACTGATTGACTGTAATAATAATTGATGATGATGAACAACTTTTGGCGTGGAAAGAGGGCTCTATATATACTAATTTCACTCATAGTGGAGGACCTTTCTGCCTGTGTGCGTGTAGTAATTGGTTTTCAGCGCAATGTGGCCAATTTGGGAGATTGGCACTAACAAGGCTCATCCCAATGACACTGCTGGTCATTAATTCAGCGTCACAAGTGCTTTCCATGACCTTAATAAACTATTTAGTCATTGCAACTAGGGTACATAGCAACACTGACGTGTGATTGTATCTGAAATGGGCCACAAATGACGCAAATGGGCCACAAATGGCTAAGGCCAATCATTAAAGGCCACGCTGGCTATGTTACTCTTATGTATTCAAGGTTTTTATTAATAAAACCTTGTAAATAAACCACGTAGAATCTACTTTTACCCTAGTTACACTTGTACATATGTGGTAACTAGGGGATTAGCTATTTCCACGCATTTGGCCAATTTCCAATTGGATTATATAATCCACACGCGGGGTTGGAGGTTTAAACCCCAATTGGGCCTAACTCCCAAACTATACACAACACCTCAATTATAAGTCCATAATTGGTCATTTCACATATAGTATGCATATATAACAAGTACATACGCGTGTAATGTCCATGTGACATATGTTTGTGGCCAATTCTTACGGGTAATTGGTTCAAGGTGAAGGAGTAGGAATTTAGGGGTACTTCCAGTGAGGGACCCTACATTAATTTGCATGAGGATTCAGAATATGACATAATATTCTAAGTTATCCTCAAGGTTTAGAAGTTATTTAGTATTTTTGTAAAAAGTAGTTGTTATTTTAATTTATTACTTATTTTTATGGTGCCAGGACTTTGCTAAGCTCATTGGATAAAAATAAATAAACTGAGTTTTTTGTACATTATTAGTCATACAAATGGGTCTTAATATTGTAGTAATAATGTCTTTATTTATGTTACCTTTGTCAGGTTGGCTCTGTCATAGTAGCAAGCTGACATTCCCTCCCTTTAAAATGAGACTTTAGAAAACAAAATTCACTCTATTGTCTGTAGTGAAAAAAAAAAAATACTCAATTTCTCTTGGAGGCTCTATAATTTCGTAGATGTATGGGACCATCTGGTATGTTATCTTCAGGAATCCATTCATCTTTGTCTGCTGATTGTCCTTTATACCTTACCAAGTAGAGTCTAATATCTTTCCCATTGATCCTTTCTTTCTTATCCTTTAATATCTTATGTACTTTAAAGTTAGAGGTGTCTAGAGGTTCAATTATAGGTACAGGTACAGATGTTACTACAGGGGTATCTGTGCCTCTACTAGTGTAAGGCTTGATTAAGCTAACTGGAAAAACAGGATGTTTTCTGGAAAGTTCATCTGTTAAGATTACTTCCACTGCATTTTTTCCGTGTAATTGCTTAATGGTAAAAGGTCCAACAAAGGAAGGTTTAAGTTTCCTGTTCCCTCCCAGGTTATTGAAATTTACAGTGGACAGTAATACTTTGTCTCCAATTTGGAAGGATGGTTCTTTATGACTTTTATCCCATGTTAACTTATTATATTCAGCTGCATCTTGCACACATTTCTTAGCATGTTCATGTGTTATATCAAGCATTCTTTTGAAGTCTAAGGAAGTGGGATGTACATGTGGTAATTTGTTATTAATATGGTCTTTGGGCATTCTGGGTATCCATCCTCTTTCCAAAATATAAGGGATTTCTTTGGATGAAGAATGTTTACTACTGTTATAAGCTATTTCTAAAGCAGGGAGTAATCTAACCCAATCATGAGTATAACCATCACTGTTCTTGAATTCTAAGCCAAAAGAACAGAATCTTCTGAGCATATCTTCCAGAGTTTGGATCATTCTTTCAGCTAATCCATCAGTTTGGGGATGGTAAGCAGTAGAAAAATCTAATTTAGTGCCTAACATATCATGCAAATTTCTCCAAAATTCAGAAGTAAATTTGGGGTCTCTATCACTAATGATTATTTTGGGTATTCCTACCTCAGCCATAATTCTGTTCCAAAATAGTAAAGCCACTTCCATAGCTGTATCATCTTTGTGGTTAGGAATAAATCTGGCCCTTTTTGAATATCTGTCTACAACCACTAGTACAGAGTTGAAGGAGTAAGACCCTCCAGGAGGTAAACCTGTAACAAAATCCATGTTTATTATTTCCCATCTTTTGGTAGGTTCTTGGATGGTTTGAAATAGCCCATATCTCTTACCTGTTTGCTTATTTGATTTCTGGCAAGTTTCACAGGATTTTATATAAGTAGCTACTTCATTAGGCCAATTATTCCACCAAGCTGTGGTTCTAACTCTTTCAATAGTCCTTTCTTCTGAAAAATGTCCAGCACCAATATTGTCATGGCATTCTTTCATAAGGGCATCAATCTGAAGTTGATCACATAAGACTATTACACTGGAATGTCTTTCTTTGAAGTATAATATTCCATCTAATAGAGAGAACTTACCAGAAGAGTAAGGTTCGGATAACCAGGGAGGTAAACTAGCAATCAATTCATGGGAGCTGTTTTCATTGCTAAGTATGTCTATTAATTTGACAAATTCAGGATTAGACTGGTAACTATCTTTGATAATAGTATAGTAGGCTTCATCCAAATCACAAACATGTATTCCTAAAATGGGGAATATATCTTCATCTTCAGGATCCCAGGCAGGGTTGTCTGGAGTGTTTGGTAAAGCCCATCTGCTTAAGCCATCAGCATTACTATGCTTTTTACCAGCTTTGTGAACAATAGTCATATGTCCTCTGTATTGCTGGATAGCAATTTGCCATCTTAACATATGCCTATTGGGTGTCTGCATGTTCATAAGGGTTTTAACTGCTGTGCAATCAGTGACTACAACAATTCTACTACCTTCAAGATAATAATGTAACTTTTCTAGGGACCATACAAGAGCTAAACATTCCATTTGACTGGCTCCATACCTCTTCTCTGTTGGCTTAATTTGTCTTGAAATAAACAGGACTGGTTTTTCTACCATTTTATCTCCAATTAAGAATTCTTGGTGTAAGGCAGCACCTAAGCCATCTAGACAAGCATCTACGTATAAGATAAAGGGTAAATTATAATCTGGTTGAGCTAGAACAGGAGCAGTAGTAAGGGCTAGCTTCAGTTGTTCATAATCTAGTACTCTAGGGTGGGTCATTTCATAAATGGTTTCTTTACTACATAACTCATACAATGACTTGGCTAAAATAGCAAATTTCTCAATATGTTTCCTATAATAACTACAAAATCCAAGGAAAGATTGCATTTCAGTGATATTCTGAGGCATAGGTTTGAGCATTACAGCTGCTACTTTATTTTGGTCAATGGCTAGGGACAGACCAGAAACAATGTGTCCTAAAGCTTTAAGTTCACCATATCCAAAATTGCATTTTTTAATAGACATTTTTAGACCAGCTCTAATAGAAGTTTCTAATACTATTTTTATCTTTTCTACATGTGTTTCCCAGTCATCTGAATAAATTACTATGTCATCAATATATATCATCATCCAACACTGGCGGATAAAAGATCCAAAAATAGAGTCCATCATTCTTTGGAAATGAGAAGGTGCATTCTTAATTCCAAAGGGCATCCTGAGGTATTCAAAAACACCAAGATGGCAGATAATTCTCATAAATTGGCGGCTATTAAGTTCAATAGGTATCTGGTGAAACCCTTTAAGAACATCCATACAGGTTATGTACTTAGCTTTGGATAAATTATGCAGAGAATGGTCAATTCTTGGAATGGGATAATTATCTGCTTTAGTGTAATTATTTAAAGCTCTAAAATCTCCAAACATCCTAGATTTATCATTATGCCAGGCAATAATAACTGGGGTAGTAATTTCCACTTGCTCATTATGGCCCACTTTTCTAAGAACACGTAAATCTATAAGCTCTTTAATGTGTGCTTCTAAGGCTATTCTAGATTTAGGGCTAGAAGGGTAGGCTGCTTTTCTGAGAGCAGGTGGGTAAGGAGGTTCACAAGTTAATTCTAATTTAATATCATGTCCTGTGACATTGCCAATGGGTTCTTCAGTGGTACAGAAAGCTTCCTTATTGTTGTAGCATACTTTAAGAACATCTAATATTTGGGCATTGGTTAGTATGTCACTTATAGCAGCTTGGGACATATATTCTTGATTAAAATCTTCTAATTCCTTGGGGTCAGGTTCCTGAGAAGCAGGGGCAATAGTCTCAGAATGAATATTGCAAATTTGGTATTTCCTTTTCCAATCTCCTCCAATGGTAAAATATCTATCTTTGGACTGGAAAATGTCAATACCATACATGCAAAAGGTATCATTACCTAGTATAAGGTAGTCACAAATAGCATCAGAAAGTACTACAAATTCTACACTTAATCTGAGGGATCCCTTAGTGTGAGGGAATATTAAGGGCAAATTTATGACATCAATGGGTTTCATGGTGGAGTTACAACTGCTAAATGTAGCTTTGGGAACAGGTAATAAATGTTTGCACCATTCAGGGCATATTTGTTGCAAAATGTAGCACTGGCACAAGAAAAAAAAGCTCCTATATCTAGTAGTGTCTTAACTGCTAAGTTTCTGAAAATAACCTTAGTGTAACTGGTTTTTCCCAGAGTATAACACCTTCCTTCCTCAGGTTTGTTAGTTAATAGCTTAGCATCAGATATATGGCCAATATTCATGTTGTCTTCCCATTTCTGGGGTAAGTTAGATTCACCATGGATGGTATTAATACTGAAGTCATTGCCAATATCAGCATTAATTACCATCACTGCATGGCCACTAGATTCTGAGTCATCATCATCTTGACCATAATGTGTATTAGAGGGTTCTTGTTGTATGATATCAAAGGTACTTTCAGAATCTGAATCAGGGCTAGCCTGCACATTATTGATTTTTCTCCTAGGTTTGGTACATTCAGTACTTCTGTGGCCAGTTTCTCCACAATTCCAACACGTAGGAGTCTTTTCTTTTTTAATAGGTTCAGCTGGCTTAGATTCTAACTTTTTGGGAGGATCTGTTCTAGGAGTGTAATCCTTTTTATCAGAAGGATTGTGCTTCTTATTGATCCCAGTCATTTCTACCACTTCTTCCATAACACCTATAAGAGTGGATAAGTCACAATCCATGTCATTGATTCTACATCTGACATTATGTTTTAGGCTGCCTTTAGTTTGATTAAGTATTAAATCATTTATTTGTTCCTGATCTAATTTAGGATAAATGCATTCAATTCTCTTTTTCTGGTTCAGGCATCATTGATGAGGATTATGTTTGACTGGGTCAAAATAGTCATTCTCAAAGGCTCTGCGCATTTTCTTTTCCCAGAGTCTAGTGCCAAATTGTTGTTTGATCAATTCTTTCCAAGCTGGCCAGGATTGTTGTCCCATGGTAGCTTGTTTACTAATAAACCAGTCAAAAGCTACTCCTTCAAATAATCTGGGCAATCTTGTAAGGATAGCTTCATCAGGAGCTCTGTAGACTGTTAATATATGATCAATATATTTAATGAAGTTAATGTGGTCATAATCTCCCTCTCCTGAGAATTTGGTCCATTCTTTAATTGGTGGCAACAATTTATTCAGAAGGGAAGGGTCTATGAAGTTTTTAGTATTGTTACTATATGCCTGGTTACGTGAGGAATGAGCATGACTCCCTTGGCTCCCATTATGGTGGTTATTATGAGTAGGGGAATTAATAGGAGGGTAATTGTTATTAAGAGGCATGGGTGGACTGCTATTGTATTTGGTATAGTTGGTTTGACTATTATTGTTTTGTTGTTGATTAGTATGAGGATAGTTGTTATTATTTCCTCCATTGTTTTCAGGTATGGTTTCCATATAAGGGTTGTTATATTTGGCACTGCCAGCATTAACCGGTCGAACACGGGTGTTCGACCAGAGATCGAACACCCGTGTTCGACCGGTGATCGGACAGACCCTGTCCGACCGAAGCGCTCACCAGCTGGTCGGACAGGCCTGTCCGACCAGTGCCTGGTTGTTCCTGTCCGACCAGTCAGGCATCCTGCTCGACCGGTACCTACCGATCAGATCAGGCTGGTCGACCGGTGCCCACCAATCAGATCAGCCTGGTCGACCAGTCTGTACCGGTCAGATCAGTCTGATCGACCGGTATTTACCGATCGGGTCAGCCTGGTCGACCAGTGAGCTAGTCGACCAAGGTTGTCCGACCGGTTCACTGGTCGAACGGGGTGTTCGACCAGTGTTCTGGTTGAACATTGGTGGGTGCACCGGTCGAACAGCCCTGTTCGTCGAACAGCCCTGTTCGACCGCTGCCTGTTCAATCTTTCACTTGAATTGGTCTCTAAATCATCGTCCCATTCGATCCTATCGCTTTCGATGATAGTCAGGATCGTAGACCCACCTAAAAAAAAGATCAGGACGGGCATAACGACAGATCAGATGATGATGATTTTTCAAGGGAGGGAGGGAGAGAGGGATATCTACGCACCAAAGGCAAAGTATCCAATTGTTCAACCGGTCAGCAATTCATGAATTGCTGACCGGTCGAACCGGCACCGGTCGAACAGGCACCGGTCGAACACACCCACCAATGTTCGACCGGAACACTGGTCGAACACCCCGTTCGACCAGTGAACCGGTCGGACAACTTTGGTCGACTAGTTGGTCGACCAGGCTGACCCGACCGGTACATACCGGTCGATCAGACTGATCTGACCGGTACAGACTGGTCGACCAGCCTGATCTGATCGGTGGGCACCGGTCGACCAGCTTGCTCTGATCGGTAGGCACCGGTCGAGCAGGGTGCCTGACTGGTCGGACAGGACCAGCCAGGCACTGGTCGGACAGGCCTGTCCGACCAGCTGGTGAGCGCTTCGGTCGGACAGGGTCTGTCCGATCACCGGTCGAACACGGGTGTTCGAGCTCTGGTCAAACACCCGTGTTCGACCGGTTAATGCTGGCAGTGTGGGCGTGGAGTTATTAGCAGGAATAGCTCTGGTAGGAATTTCTTTAATTAAGTCTGCTAATTCAAATTTCACGTCTAACAGATGCTTTAATAATAGAGTTCCATTAAAATTCTTGTTGTTTTGATCAGATATTAAGGCTACTTGAGCTTGTAGTTCAATCATCATTCTTTTCAAGTCCATTTGTTCAAGTTCTAATTTCACATTTTGGGTGTGTGAAGTGTTAATGACATTTTTATTAATTCTGTTAATTATATGTTCAGTATTAGCATGAAACATGTCTTCTAATCTGTTAATTTTATCCGCCAAATCATCATTAGAATACTTGGAATGTTCATCTTCTAGTTCTTCTAATTCTTTGGGCACATTAGGGATCTTTGGCTCAGAAGTTTTAGCGTGAAAATCAGATTCATTATGCGTAAAGACAGACTTAGGTGAGTTAAGAAATTTAGACAATTGATTTAGAATGAGAGAAGAGCTAGACATATAATTCTCTAAAGATTCAGGCGGAGGAGGAGCCTTATTTAAAAATTCTAAAACAGTTTTGTGGCGTGTTTTATCATTTTTATCTAACAAAAGAATATTATTATGTGCAATTGTAAGAGAATTATCTGGGACAGAAAAACCTAATCTAAGCTGTTGTAGAAGCTGGTTATGGCGCTGCTGATGTTGGCCAATTTCTTCCACTTCTGGGGATTGTTGTAATGATGGTTGTTCATAGAAAGACTGCTCATATTCTTTCCCTTGTTCTTGTTGGCTGTGTGAGGAAACAATACTTTCTTTTCCTCCCAAGGGTTCCATCCCTTCGTGTACTCCTCCACTTCCTTTTTGGAGATAAACTTCTGCAGTTCTTTCTGACTCTTCTGGGCTAGTCCTAAAAGATTCAGCATCATCTCCTGGGTGGCCTTGGATTTCTGGGCTTCCACGAATTTCTGATGGTTGGCCACGTGTATCTTGACCAATCTGGCTATTTTGTCCTCCTTGGACATACCTATCACCTGGATTTCCAGGTCCTCTTCCTCCGTCTGGGGTTTCTGGGTACTGGCCAGGGGCTTGATAGCGGCACGCCCGAAGGGCATGCGCACGCCCCCCCGAACGCCTAAAAAAAAGACCTGCGGGGGCTGCACGCCTTCCCACACAGGCGTGCAAACCCCCGCACGCCCTCCCCCGCATGCCGCACGCCGTCCGCACGCCTACAAATGGCGTGAGGACGGCCGGCTCGGCGTGCGGCCCCGCCGGACAGGCGTGCTGGCCATGCACGCCTGTCTGGAGGGCGTGCAGGCCTTGCATGCCCTCCGGACAGGCGTGCACGGCTGGCACGCCTGTCCGGCCAGGCTCACGTAAGCCTCTCGAATCGAGAGGCTTACGTGAGCCCCTTGGTGCCCTTATAAGGGTACCGTTCGGTACCCTTATAAGGGTACCAAACGGTACCCTTATAAGGGTACCGAACGGTACTAAGGGTACCGAACGGTACCCTTATAAGGGTACCGAACGGTACCCTTATAAGGGTACCGTTGGGTACCCTTATAAGGGTACCAAACGGTACCCTTATAAGGGTACCGAGTGGTACCCTTATAAGGGTACCGAACGGTACCCTTATAAGGGTACCGTTGGGTACCCTTATAAGGGTACCGAGTGGTACCCTTATAAGGGTACCAAACAGTACCCTTATAAGGGTACCGAACGGTACCCTTATAAGGGTACCACTCGGTACCCTTATAAGGGTACCGTTTGGTACCCTTATAAGGGTACCAAACGGTACCCTTATAAGGGTACTGAACGGCACCCTTATAAGGGTACCGAACGGTACCCTTATGAATACATCAAGTACTCAGGCCCCAGACCAGGATCCAGCAAAACACAACACAATCACACACCTGTCACACACAACAACCCAACCACATTTCAACCAATATTTCCGCTAGCCCCCTTTGAATATTTTCTCTTCATTTAAGCCCTCTTTTCCTCTATAATTTTCCACATGTTCCATTGTATTCCATCAATCATAGTTCAGCCCCTTTCCTCTAGTATTTTCCACTATTATATTAATTCTATGATGTCATCATATTCCACCAACCACAACTCAGCCATTTTTACTCATCTTCTAGTCATTCCATTGTTCCATTTCCTTCCATGAACCACAAATCAGCCATTCTTGCCTCCTCTAGTTGGTTTATACTCTCATCTTCTCATTCCCTCAACCACATTTTGGCCATTCCTCTATTTCCCTCCCAAAAGATATATAAAGAGCCTGTTTCCTCCCTCCTCATTCCTCTCACCATCAGATTGTATACATCAGTACTCATCCCTGGTCACTACTCACTCAAGTAATATCATTAATTCTTACTATCAGCCTCCCTGGGTATATTACCTGGCTCTGCTAGAGGAGTTATTTACTTGCCACCTAAGACACAGTCTTACTATCAGCCTCCCTGGGTATAACTGGTTACCTGGCTCTGCTAGAAGATTAGTCACTCATCTTATTAAATAAATAAGTCTTACTATCAGCCTCCCTGGGTGCAATCGGGTACCTGGCTCTGCTAGAAGATCAGCATATTAACCATCATCTTAGACATATCTAAGCATCTTCACCAAGCCACACTATTCTTTAAGAGTCCATACTCTTATTCTTGTTCAACAAACTCTCCCAGCTATTACGAGAGGCAGCCCTTCAAGCACTCATCCCTCTCAATCTCTATTCTACCACCTAGAGTAGTTCCACACCGCGGACGTTTTCAGTCACGCCTGATAAGGAGTCTTTCTGACTGTAGACCCAGCAATCTGAGAGCTGAATGAGCTGTCTTGCACGATGATGAAAGCCCAATGTAATCAAAATAGCTGTTGGCTCTCTCAGTCACCCCAGCGGAGAGAAACACCAGCAAATTGTGAATTTGGAACATATTGTTGTGGAAATTACAAGTAAATGCTACCATTGCACAAATTGTGCGCGCCATCTATTTTTACAAAGGTTACAAAGCCGATGGTTAGCTAGTTCTGCTATGTGGGAAGGATGGAAACAGATTAACTTGCCATTTGTGCCTGGATACAATAGGTATGTTTGGGATTGCTGTTTTTTAACACGGCATACTTGTCAAATATACTTGCCTCTTGCTTGGTCATATCTTGCGGATCTCTTACAAGGTCACCATTTTGAAGGGGGTGGGTATAATCTGTATCTACCTCATGGGCTGCTGCCCGTGGCTCAGAGTCTGCCTGGTCAGAGATGTTGACCTCGGTGTCAGAGTCGTTTTCACCATGGGCATTGGGACTTGAGGGCTAACTGTTGGGGCGGAGCGGATGATCAGACTGAAGCTTGGTGCACAACAGCTGGTAGAGGAAAGGCATGCTTTCCTCTATGAATCTGTTTTGTAACTTGTGTTCTTCCTTTGTGAAGAACAATTGCCTCAGGTCATGTGATGAAACATACACACCGTGAGGATATGTGCCACTGCGTGGCTTCTCTTTGCACACCAACGCAGTGGCCTGATCATCCCAACCAGTCAGTATTTGCAGATGCCGGATAGCAATTTATGCAAAAAATCTGCATGCAATAAGTGTGAGCCTGGGCCTCTATGGTGGCAGCAGGACACAAGGAAAAGGGGGACAACTCAACATATTTCAAGGGAAAGAAGGACAATGACAAGACAGATGAGGACTTATAAAAAGGATAATCAAGCTTTATGAGCTGATGAGAATAATCAAGAATGATAATCAAGGTTAAACCTTGCTTCTCTTACCCAAAGAGGGGAGGAAATGGGCTCAATCCAAGAAAAGGAGAGTGAGTAGCGGAGTATGATTTACGCCTCCTCTGTTAAATAACAAGAGGGTGAAGCTGCTCTTCAGAAGTCCTATTTTCTAGGCTAAAAGAAACTAGCCAAGGCTTTTAAAGGAAAACCTGGGTGGGGATGATAGCTTAGAAGCCCACTAGAAAGCAATGAAATAGGCTGATAACTTCTATTAAGAAGTGCCTCTGATGAATGATGATGAAGGAGAAGATAGGTGTGATCAAACTGATCAGAAGGATAATTAAGAGAAGATTAGATGAGAGTAATGATGAATTGTCAACAACAAGTGACCCCAAATGACCACTAAGAAGTGAGTAAATGGGAGGACTTTAGAGTTGTTGAGTAGTGATGAAAAACTCTGATATAATACTTCTGGAAATTATGGTTCTGGTTGGATGATCTAAGGTTGTTCATCCATCAGTCATGTGGGGATGAACTCAGAAGATCAAATTAAATATATGCAAGGTGCAAAACCATGTGCAAAACCTTGAAGATTAAACTGGATTATATTCACAAGGGAAATAACTTAGAAGTGATTTACTCTTAAATCATTATTTGCGGAATAACACAACACAACTATAGCACATATAATATATTAAATTGAAGCTAGAATATCATGGAGTATAAGTAAAGCACTGTTGAAGCCTTTTGGACAACAG
>PGCI01000295.1:0-117540 GCA_002873125.1 Puccinia coronata f. sp. avenae | reverse complement strand
GAAAAGAAAGCAGCAGAAAAAAAAGAAAGAAAAGAAAGAAGAGAAAAGATTTTATTTTTTTGTGAAAAAAAAAATAAAATTCACCCCCAAAAATATTTTCAATATATCCCTGGGGTGATTGCATAATTTTTTGTTGTGTAGTCTCAGTGCTTAAAAAATACGAGATCCATGACAAAGTCTTCTGTATCACTGCGGATAATGCTTCAAATAACGGAACCATGGCAAATCACTTGCCCAATCTCATTGCCTTCAATCCAAAAAACTGCATGCTTGGCTGTATGCACATGTGATTAATCTTGCCGCCCAAGCTGGAATCAAAGCTTTCTCCAGACAACCACCATTGCCAGCCTTGCCTGGTGGTTTATGCAGTATTTTGAACGACAAACCTGACCAACTCAACATCTCCAGAATCATCACTCGCATCAGTGACTTCACAACTTTCTTAAAGCGTTCCCCTGAAAAAGCATTGTCATTCCTTGGAATCACCAACGGCATAATTGGAAAGCAGCTTGCCATGGTTCAAGATGTTGCGACAAGATGGAATTCTCCTTTCTTCATGCTCAAAAGAGCATCCAAACTCCGTGCATGCATCACAGTCTTCTGTGAAACCAACAACTTGACCAACAAATACAGTCTCACCCTGGATGAATGGGCTAAAGTCAAACAACTCTGCAGCTTTCTAGAACTTCTAAACGAAGCAACTGAAATAGTTTCGCCGGACAAAACAACCTCATTAGACTTGGCAGCACCTATGTATATCTGCTTGATAGAACCGCTCAAAGAGGTAAGTATTTCACACAACCAACACATAATTGAGCAAATATTGACTTGCTTTGTTTTGTTCTTTGTGAAAAACAGGCATGTAGGACATACAATGCGCAAGAAATGATCCCATCTGCAAGAGACATGATCGATAAGCTGAGAGCTACTTCTATGCAGCGATTGAAAAACCGGTCTATCTATGTTCAATGATTCTTGATCCCCGCGTCAAAGCAACTCTTCTCACAACCGAGGTTCTTCAGTTACTAAGACTCAGCAAAGAGTCAATCATCCAGACCTTCAAAAATGAGGCCAAGCAATTTACCAATAAGCAAGGTGAAAAAGATCCAGAGAAAAACAGAGAAACCAAGCCAATCACTCAAGATACCAACAATGGGCAGATACGTTCTCCAAATGGAGAACTATGCCTGTAACGTAACTTTTTACGTTACGTTATCTGCTAGTTACAGATATCTTTATTTTAGTTACAATACCTTTTTCCCCAAGGGGGCAACTTCTATTCTAGTTAAGTTCCCAAGTATTTTATGCAAAACCAGGTTATGTTACTTTTACCAAATTTGGATAACTTTTGTGTAACTTGACATGTAACTTGGCAGGTGAAACTTTGACCAGTGACTGTTTTGACAATATGAGCAAGATAATGTGCTCAATTTGTCCAATCAACTGTTTGCCAAGTTTTGTTTCCCCATGTAGCCAGTTCATAAGTTGACCAGAGTGGGGGTTGAACCCACAACCTCAACCTTGCACTGCACAGGTAAGGGACTCTTTAACCATTAATCTAGATTCACTTTGCATTCAACAAAACTTTCAACAAGACATCACACAGAAAACATAACCCCAGAAGGTTACGTTACCCAAGAAAAATAAAAAATAAAAAATAGAAAAGTTACATTACGTTAAATTACAGCCAAATTTGGTTACGTTACAAAAAAACCACAAGTGGATAACTAAAAACAAGTTACGTTATCCAATAACCCTGCTGTAATGTAAAGTAACGTATCTGCCCATTGTTGAAGATACTATGCAATCAAGCATTTACAAAACTAAGAAACGAAAAATCACTTCTCTTGATGAAGAAGTCAAAGTCTACTTCAGCTTTGATTGCAAAGACAAGGCCTACAATCCTCTTTCCTGTTGGAATGCTAACAACAAACAGTTCCCTACTATCTCAAATATGGCTTGCACATTCCTTGCAGTACCTGCTTCAAGCGCTCCGACCGAGCAAGCTTTCTCTTCCGGTTGATACATCCAAGACTACACACAAAACCAATTGAACCCCAACACTCTCCAATCTCTCATTTGCCTGAAGAACTGGCTTTCTGAAAAGCTGATTGATGTAGATGATGTGCCAATCAACACTTAGTTTTTTTTTTCTTGATTGTGGAGTAAAGAAATCAATACACTTGTTTCATCTGTTTATAGAGTAACCGCAGGTGCTAAAATGGCAGCCTATACTGCTGTTATCTTCACCAGTCTGCACCCCCCCTTCTTAGCCTCATGATCCAATCGAATACCGGATTGCTAGCAAGCTGTCTGTAACCCGACCCAACCTGGTATCCGATTGGATATCGCCGGATCCTCAGGGTTCGGATTGCAACTTTAAGCACAGGGGACTTTTCTTCTTGTTGTAGCGTGGCATATTGTGTCTCAACTTTGGATTGTAAGTGGAATTGACAGAAGCTGGACAAAAAAATGTGTACTGAAAAATATTGGCAGGATAAGCCTAACAAGTTGTAGCTAACCAAACATTTGCAACTTGAATGTTCCATTGGTCTGTGGTAATCCCTTTTGTCTTTTGGTCCGCGCAAACACAATGTCTTGTGCATGTAAAAACCACGTATCTGACTTCTGAGCTGAACATGAGCAGGTGCATGTTTGGATGATCAAAAGTGGATTTATGTTCCATTTTGAGTGACTGCCCACACCTTAATGGGACTTGAGAAATTTGGTTTTTGGTGCGAGGGCACTTTTTTCATTTTGGAAATAAAAACCAAGCCTTTTTGGGGAGAGTCAATTGGAAGGGAGGGCTTTGGGCATTTCTGAACCCATTCTCCTGTGCGGCTGAGTGATTGGCTTGGACAAAAAAAGGTGATTGATGGCTTGCACCAGACAATGCGCTGTGAGACATTACATCACATAAGGGCAGCTCAGTTGTTGCAATGGGAAGTGTTGATCTTCACCTCCCTCCGTTTCTTGATTTGTGATCTTCCACTTGCCCTCTCCAACCAACTCATTCTTTCCAGCCTTGTTGGCTGCCCCTTTAATTCCATCCTCTTTGACTCCAACCCGGCAACTTCAATCCTTCAATCTGCGGCCATGTTGCTTGCTTTATCATCTGATAGTAATCCCCCATCAAGCAAGGATGACTTGCTGGTCCAATTCCGAGAACTGTGGTCAACACCAATCATTGGCGTCCCCCGGTCAATGGTTCAACGGACACCACTTGCCATATGGCATTGCGGGGGGGGGTTCTCCAGGCTCACAGGTGGGCCCATTAAGGAGAACCCAGGGACAGAACCGGCCCGGGCCATTGGGAGCCATTCACCCTGCGGCTGGGTTACTTGGGGTCCAGCGAGTTGCTTCCACCCCAACTCGGGATCTGGCCAACACAGGTACGCATTTCTCTGGCTCTCTGATGGCAAATGGGACTGATTTAGTTAAAAACAACAAATATAGCACGTTCACCACCTGCACGTAACCCTGCCCGCTGTGGTAGTTATTCACTGTCAAAATTTCAGTTTTTTCTTTTTTTTTCCTATATTTCTTTCTTTTCTCATATAGGGACTCAAGATTTGGCAAAGACAACCTCAAAATCGGCTTGTACGGGAAATTCAACCATAGGGACAACTCACGGAATCACCATTACTCTACTGGATCAGAAGTTAGAGCATTGGCCAAATACCAGCTACCCTGACCCACCCCAAATCACAGAATTCCTGAACCCAACATTTCACAGATATCATTACAGAAACGGATTCCTCAGACAAAACCACTCTAAAAAACTATTCTCGGAATTTTGATTACATCACCGGTTCAGAAGTTATAGGCCAAAATAGTTGCCACACCTAGGTTTATTTCTACTACATACACATAGACACTGAACACTCACTACAGTACACATACATACATACTAGTAAAGGTTCATGCGGGTTCATGCAGGTTCATGCAGGTCAACTACACATACATACACACACAGAGGACACCACATACACTACTCAGACCAATCCACACTAACACCACCTGCAGGCACACTAGTCCAGTAACATCCACACTAAACCAAGTACATACACACTAGAAGGCACCACAACAACCCAGTACACATACACCAACACTCAACAACCTGAATGATGGACTCTGATTGGTGGGAACTGGATGGCTACATACAACACTCTGAATGATGGAACCTGATTGGTCAGAACTGGATGGAAGGACAGCAATAATCCCTCAAGGCTATGCACCTATGACACAATTTTACTTTCCCTGCAGCTAAATTCCCTCATTCACTGTTCCCTTGGAGCTAAAATCCCTCACCCTTGTCTATTTAAGAGGCTCTCCTCAGTGTTGTTTCCCCCTTCCTCACGAGATCCTGGGACAAGATCCTGTGAACAAATCCTGTCACCAGATATCTGAGTCACCCTTACACTCATCAGTATTTTCACCATTACATACCAACACCCTTATATCAGTCATCACCTTAAGTAGTATCATAGTATAACAAATTTTAGTCAATATCAGATATCACCTTTTCAGAGCTCAGTAACTTTATTAAGGGTTAACACCCCAGATCACCCACATTACATACCATCAGTCATCACTCATCAACAACCACTACCATCATCAACAACCTTATAGTTACGTTTCACATTCCTTCTCTATGGGCATCTTGAACCGACCAATCCTATCACAGTTAAATAATCTGCCAAGCGAGCTTGGTGGTCTTGTTTTTCTGATAGTATAGAAGGGCAGAGTTTGCACCTCCATTATCCCCTTCTCCATTCAGCAAAAGGTTTTCACAAACACTTTTGAGTCTTCCACTGCACGCCGAACTTGCTTGGGACCAATAATGGAGCTTTCCGGCAGCAGGCTTTAGGGTGGCCCCCTGCAGGTGTTTGTATGGACCACATCAATGAGCCTGTTGATGACAAGTTTGTTTCAGAAGTAGATAGTCTGTTTCAGCTGAATGGTAACTATGCTGGTCTTGGCTAGCTGCTTCCACATGTCAGTATATGCATGCATGTGTGGATTTGATTACATTTCCTTATCACCCATTTTTTTTAGGTCCCTGGACTGAGGCAATATGTTGTTACATTATACAGCATGCTGGGTGTACGGCAAGCCATTGACCTCCTCAGGCATGAGCTCCCAGCGGTTTCACGTCTCGTCGCAACCAATGAGGTATCTGGATCTCTGGCAGCCTGCAATTATCACTATGTGACAATATTTGTGGTGTGTGGATCATCCACTAGAAGCCGTTGCATTTGCTTTTCTTTTCTGATGGCACCAGATTTTCAGGATTTTGTGAGGAAGGAAATCTGCATGCCGTTGATGAACAAGCATCTGGCTGTCTATAGCTCAGAAAAGCCACGTAACTCCCCCCTCTGGGCAAAGAGCCTTTTGACTTTGGTACTTGTATGTGTTCCAGGCTTATTTGCAAGCTTAGTTGTTCTGATGTGATATTCTTGTTTCAGGACGCAATAAATGCCAAATCCCCTCAATTTAAGCATGATTACCTTCCTTGAGGTTACCAAGAAGGCAAACCCGCGGCGGTAGCAAGTGTAGAGTCGTTTGTTGGTGACAAGCTGCAGAACAGCCGTGGCAAGATGAGGGACATGGTAAGTCCAGTGTGGTGGAAGATTCTTTGCATTGGATTGCTTGCTAAGCAATTGCTTTGAGTTAAGCTTTTAACAAACATCCAGACCACGGGAGGCAGAGAAATTACTCATCCAGTTCCAAACATCAGTGCCCTTCTGTCTGAACTAAGTGTAATTGTTGCGTTTCCTTAAATGTGGGACGTCTGATCGGATCTGAAAATGAATTTTCTCCATTTGCTCAGCTGAGAACCCGTCTTATTCCGCTTTCCCTGGGTGAAGCGGCGCCGCCGCCACCGCGGGGAAATGAAGCCTTACTCACGAAATCCCGTTTGGCGTATTTGCAAATACAAACAATGACACAATATGTGGGGCGCGGAGGGAGAGATTCTGGTCACCAATGGAAGAACATTGACAAACATTTGTGCAAATTGGCCAAGAAGGGGCGGCTTTACCAATCAGCGTAAGTATTGCCTGTACAGTGCCCTCCCAGATGTTTATGGCCCACTTCATTTGATTCCCAAAGCTCAACGCACAAGTTTGAAGTCATGGAGGGTTGGCAAAATTATAGAGAATGGTTTCAAAAGAATGAATATAAGAAAACTCAATCTGTCTTCATCACCTTCAAATTTATACTATTTTTTTCCAGTAATCTCCCATTTTGATGGAGTTTTAATAGTTTTCCAAAAAAATAAAAAAAATCAGAATCAATAGAATGACATGTGAGAAGAAATGATAATGAATGAAAGATGAAGAAAAAATGACTTTCAGGCCTTTTTATATCAGCTTTGATTGGGTATTAACCAGTCCTAATTGGCACTGGAAGCAACAAAAATATCCATTTCTGATGGTTTTGGCCACACACTCAAGATTGGAAAGTTTTTGGTGTTCATTTTTTTCATTTATTTTCATTTCTTTCACATGCCATGCTACCCATTGTGATTTTTATTTATTTTTTTGGAAGATTATTAAAGATTTTGAAACACTGTCAATTGATATGAAAAAACATGCAAATTTTCTGTTGATGCAAATAATTTTTATTTTGTGATAATCATTCTTTTGAAACCATGCTCTATGATTTTGCCAACCCATCATGACTTCAAACTTATGTTTTGAGTATTGGAGATCAAATGAAGTTGGCCATAAACATCTGGTAGGGCACTGTATGCAATTGTGTTTGTGCAACTTGCAAGCAATAAGCTGACGTGCTGTTTTTCTAGTTTTTATCAGCTGGTACTCACAGATGATATCAAGACTTTTGGTCATCAATTGTTTTCTGATATGGATGGAAGCAGTATCTCCTTGCCCTCTGAGGAGGAGATATTGGCGCAAGTGGCCCAAAACGCAGAAAGCAATGTGCCTGGGGTGGATGAGATGGATGGAAACTGATGGCAAGGGCGGCCGCGTGGGGGGGGGAGGTTTTTTTTTGCGACTTTTTCTTGTTATCCTGTGCGCGGGCGTAATGCATCAATACACATGTGTCTGCAATGCAACCCCCCCTGTACTCTTTTAGCTGGTGCTGGTTTTTTGTTGAGAAGAGCCAGGCAATGCCAAACGGTTGCCGCCTGCATCTTTCTTTGGCTATGTTTGAGGCTCAATCATTTGTGCGTGGGTTCTTTATGTGATGCACAAACACCATGAAAAAATGAAAAAACAATTGTCACTTGATATCAAGTGACATCCCGCCAACTCCAGCCAGCTATCCGCAATCTATCCAGACCTTTTCTTTTCCTAAAGCTATATAGAATCAATTCTGCTCAGTTTCAATGATAACTGATCTATTTCATGGGGATCCCTGAACTTTGGTAAAATGGGAGCTGAGCAATGCCACAGTAAATGCCAAGCTCCTGGCCACCCTGAGCCCTGAACTGCACCAAAATTGGCTATGAGCTCAACTGCTGAGCAGGCTGAGATTAACTGCAGTGAGAGCTGAGCTGATGCTAATTTTTTGCTGATTTTTTTCAAAATGGACATCAAGAAGACCAAAATTAAATTAAGAGTAGGAATGGAGTAGCTTTGAAGCTGTAACCAAAGTTGAGTAATGTCACTTGATATCAAGTGACAATTGTTTTTTCATGGTGAAAGGATGGCTGGAAGCCGTGGCAGGGGTTTTGGGGAAGGTATCTGTTTGCTCAGAGCTCCGTCCCAAGGGCAGCAACGGGATTGCGGGCCGGGCCTTGTTTGACCCAAGGGCGGCGTTTGGCCACATTGCCGGTGCGGCACTTGCCCATTACCGATTGCAATTGGCATCCCAAGCACGGCAATTTTGTATTGCAGCAATGGCTGAGGCGGATGCCGTGGGGATGTTTGTCGGGGACGGCGCAGGGATGGCTCACTTTGGGTGCATGAGCATGCGCCTGGGATGGCCTGAAACATATTTCTAGCCGTCACGGGGACGGCAAAGTGCACCGGCGGTGTACAGTCGCAGGCGTGCCATTGAGTAATACCCTGCTGACCTTGCTCAGCGTGAGTTGGCCAAAGTCATTGTATGTCCCAGGGCTGCATTTAAGCTCATGTGTCATCATCTAGGCTTTCCTTAGCGACCAAACTGACAACTTCAAGGCGGAGCATCTTCCTGTTGGCTGGCCTGTTAACCACATAGCAAGCCAGAGCGTCTTAGTTTTAATCAGAGTCTTGCTCAAGAACGAAAAGGGCAATTTACACAATCTCGTGGGTCATACTCATTACCTCATTTTCCCCCAGCCAAGCTGATTCATTGGGACCACTAGCTCTTGACCAACATCAAGGAGGTCAACTGCCGCCCTATTGATGGGCCAGTGCCGAGTTTGATCAATCTACTTTTGATCGTGAGTTTTTTTTTTCTTCCAGGCACTATTGCCCACCCCGGGATTGACCAATCTTCTCCCCAGGTTGATTGTGCAATGTGTTCCCAACCCAAACTGCACCCTTGCTGCTTTTCAGCATGTGTACAACTCGACTGCCAAGATCCAGATTGTCTACATCCGTCTTGAAGTCGTCCATCACTTCCTCAATCCGGACCCAGCCAGCAATCTGACCCAATGGGATCTAATTGATAGTAATTTGGAACACATACAAAGACAGAGTGACCTTTTCCGGAATGCGTGAGTGGGTTCAATTGGTTTTTTGGCTGCCACTGCAATTCACCAAACTCCCCGCTTGTAGCTTTGCACGCTTGGTGTTCCAAAAGGACCGGGAAATCTTTGGTGAACAGGAGTTCAGCGCCATACCCCGCAAGGCCATTGTTTTACCCAGTGATGACAAGCTCCACGAAGAAATGTCCCGTGCCGCGCGGGCCCATCCCTCCAGTGCCAAACCTATTCATGAACTGGCTGACCATGATTTGTTTGTATAAGAATCAATCTCCATGTGTTCCATTGCTTATCAAATCACCCATTTTTCCACAGTGTCAAAGGCAGGACAGTGCAGCCAATGTAACTAAGAATATGTGCCAGCCCTTCTCCACTTAGTTGATTCACTTGGGCAAAGAAATCCATTCTGAGCCGGTCAATAACCTATCCTATCCTTTGCCTGATCCACTGGCCTCAATCCATCCTCATTCTGAAAATATGTCAATAGTGGGCTTTTCGCATCCAACAAATTACACCGTTTCTCCCAGCAAATGATCATATCCTTATAGTCTGTCTGATGTGTCTTGTATTTGCTATATGTGCTCACTCCCTTATTACCCCGGAGCTGAAAACCGCCCCATCAATGACTGAATTGATCAAGTAATTAACCCTCCCTTTGCCTCACAGGAACGACCAACAAAGAACGGTCCCTCCTCTCTATAGATGACTGCCCGTCATTCTGTGGGTTGCAGAGCATGCGGTCCTGAGAGAGGTCTCCGGGACAACAGTTTCTGTTGCCAGAGCAACCCGTCCCAGTCTGACTGACCGTTCATAATCAGGCCTACGCACGCCAGATGAGCTGGCAAACTCGTTGACCGAGTATATGCGGCTAACCTCTTGCGCGCCCACCTGCGGTCATTTGGCTGACCGTCAACAGCCGGGTATTGGTTGACCATCCCCAACACGTTGCGGAATAAGGTTATTTGTTGGGCCCATGTAACTGCCCCCCGTCGAGTGAGCCGTCATTGTAACCGATATGGTCCGTAATGGGTCTGGTGGTTTCCTATTGGTTGTCCTTGTTGCATTAAAACTCGCAATTAAATCAAGATTACATCATCAATGCACACATGTTTCGTGCATCAACAGCGCTCAGACAAAAGAGATCATCAACTCTCATTCTCAAACTTCCAGTTATACTTCATTTCTTTCTTCTCACTCAATTGTCTACTGCGCACACACCATCCAAATCAACTCAGTTATCTCTTGATAATCAACCAATCAATCTTGTTTGCAACCAGTAACATTCTATTCTAATCAACGCACTACTGAACGCTTTAAAACCTCAGGAAGAGCTAGAAGCAGCTTCTGGGCAGGTTGTTATTTCCTATCATATTCTCAGGTTGTTTGTGTCAGCCTCTGTGATGCCAAGGGCTAGTACCTTTTAGCTACACAGGGTGATAAGAGTGCAAATGATGGGTAGAGTGGGGTATTTTCACGTAGAAAAGTAGTAAAGAAAGAGATAAAAAGAATATAATTCTTTTTTATAGAGGGGCCTGCTGGCGCAGGGGTGTTTGTAGGTGCCATCTAAATCAGAGATCTGCAAAGCAGGGTGGTATCTGATTAAGCAAACAATGGGTTTCTGCGTAACAGAAGGTGGTACCAAAGTGCTTTCCAATTAAGGAACCAGAATGGGGACAGAAGGATAAAAGAAGTACTCACTATTGCTTCTTTTAAGCCAAAAAGCCACGTAGGGATGTGAAGTAGAGCTTCTGGGTAGATTGGTAGGTTTCTGTGCAGTAGCTGGACACGTAGAATGCACTGCCGGCATTAACCGGTCGAACACGGCAGTTCGAGCGGTGCTCGAACAGCCGTGTTCGACCGGTGGTCGGACAGGCACTGTCCGACCGAAGCACCTGCCGCCGGGTCGGACAGGCCTGTCCGATCAGTTCCTGGGACCGGTCGCACAGGACCAGCCGGGACCGGTCGGACAAATCTGTCCGACCAGTTGGCTCTTGCTTTGGTCGGACAGTGCCCGTCCGACCACCGGTTGAACACGGCTGTTCGAGCACCGCTCGAACTGCCGTGTTCAACCGGTTAATGCCGGCAGTGATGGTTGATTTGAAGGGAACAACACGGATAAAACCGGCAAAACAGGGCAGAGTAACTGAAATAAGGACAGGACACGGCGTAACTGATTGACTGTAATAATGATTGATGATTATGAACAACTTTTGGAGTGGAAAGAGGGCTCTATATATACTAATTTCACTCATAGTAGAGGACCTTTCTGCCTGTGTGCGTGCAGTAACTGGATTTCAGTGCAATCTGGCCAATTTGGGAGATTGGCACCAACAGGGCTTACCCCAATGACACTGCTGGTCATTATTTCAGCTTCACAAGTGCTTTCCATGACCTTAATAACCTACTTAGTCATTGTAACCAAGGTACATAGCAACACTGACGTGTGATTGTATCTGAAATGGGCCACAGATGACGGAAATGGGCCACAAATGGCTATGGCCAATCTTTAAAGGCCATGCTGGTTGTGTTAATCTTAGGTATTCAAGGGTTTTATTACTTAAACCCTGCAAATCCGTCATGAAGAATCTACCTGTACACTGGTTATGCTTGTACATACCTGGTAACTAGGTAATTGCCTATTTCCACGCATTTGGCCAATTTCCAATTGGATTATATAATTCACGCGCGGGGTTGGAGGTTTAAACCTCACTTGGGCCTAACTCTCAAACTATACACAACACCTCAATTATAAGTCCATAATTGGTCCTTTCACATACAGTATGCATGTATATCAAGTACATAAGTGTGTAATGTGCATCTGTGACACGCGGGTGTGGCCAATTGTTACAAGTAATTGGTTCAAGGTGAAGGAGTAGGAATTTGGGGGTATATTCAGTGAGGGACCCTACATTATAATTTACATGAGGATTCAGAATATGACATAATATTCTAAGTTATCCTCAAGGTTTAGAAGTTATTCACACTTTCTGTAAAAAGTGGTTATTCATTTTAGTTCTAACTTATTTTTATGGGTTCAGAACTTTGTTAAGGTTTTTGGGTAAAAATAAGGTTACTAGTTATTATTCTTACTTTTATGTGTTACCATGGTTACCTTATGATTATTCCTTATTATTATAGTTATTTCATGTCTATTTGTTATCAATGATTAGCATATGTACTATTTTCAGGGGTTTGTACATATGGTAATAATGTTGTTTTTATTTTTCATGTATTTTCATTAATTTCTATATTGCTAGTGTTGCTTTGTCAGGTTGTCTCCGACTCAGTAGCAAGCTGACAGTTTGACTATGTCACTAAATTGTATCTTTCAATCTCAGGCTGTTTTGTTGTGATATTCCTGTTGTTATACAAGCAGACACCCGTGTTGTTGTCTTAGAATATTGTGTTTCAGTATTGTCCTGAATCAATAAGGTATTCTCCTTGTTGTTATTGATTGATGTGTTGTTCTTTCTATTTATCAGTTGTTTTTCTCAGTTCTTTTACTTCTATTGAGTTTTATACAACTGTTTCAATAAAGCAAATGATTCCACTATTATTACATGGTAGCGAGAGGCGTTGCTTGACAGTATAAAACTCAAAGTAAGAAAAGCAACAGGGATTTAGGTTAACAAACGCGAACGCCATGGATCCACCACTATATCCGGCAATAACACCTAAAGTTGATTCATCTAGTGACAACAATGGTAAAACCAAGAAGATCACCATTATGAAACTCCGTTGCAATAATTGGACGGAGTGGAAGAAATATTTCAAGAATCTGTTGGTTGGCCGAGGTCATGAAGAAATTTTTGATACTCAATGGTATATCAAACATGCCAACGACAAGGTCTTTCGAAAGAAATCAGCTTTGGCATTTACACTCCTTCATTCCTATTTGTCCTCCAATCTCAAACCTGTTGCCACCGCAGCCAAAACGTTTGTAGGAATTCAAGGTCTTATGTATTTTATTGAAGCAAATAATAAGGCTAGTAGAAGTAATAACTGGAAAAACAAGAAGAATAGAAAAGATTGATAAGAGAAATAAACCAGCAATACAAGAAAGAGAACAATAATGAACATGTTTAATTACCTGCTTAAAAGTCAATCCTGACGGGGACGTTGAAATTGATACTTGTACTCTTTATAGGAATAATGAAATTGAACAAGCCTAACATAGGATAATAATGAATAAGAAGAAAGAATGAAATAGGTCAGAATGAGTATGAAAGAAACTGAGCCAAGATAAAAAGAAATCTAGATTGATGTGTGAGTGGGTTGATGAATTTACCTCCACTTGTCAACTTTGTCGCTCCTCCTGAAAGTAATTGATCTATTCACGTTGGGTTTTTGGATGACCTAACAGATAGAGTGCTATCATTGGTTGATTAAGGAAGTTGCGGGTTCGCGAGTGTGAGGTGGAAATTGCCGGTGAGCTTGTCAATTCTGGGGAATAAATCGTCCAGGTTGCGGGAGTTGGACTAGGTGAAAATTCTCAACGCGCGCAGCACATGTGGGTACGCAGCGTTATGCATACAGGATTATTCGTTGAAAAAGTTTTCTGAAGCGATGACAGCATTGGGCAAGACTTGCGGTGAGAAATCATTGATCAAACTTGGCGATAAACTCTATGCTCTAGTATGTTG
This sequence comes from Puccinia coronata f. sp. avenae, assembly GCA_002873125.1. Lineage (NCBI taxonomy): Eukaryota > Fungi > Basidiomycota > Pucciniomycetes > Pucciniales > Pucciniaceae > Puccinia > Puccinia coronata. The sequence goes on along the minus strand of PGCI01000295.1, from coordinate 104,238 downwards.
TGATTTTGTTCCGGGCACATCAATTGCTGCTCATGTGGCAAAATTTCAGACACTGTATACATCTCTCAAGTCTGATCTTGTCAGGAACGAGAACATGAAAGTAACAACAACAGTGGCCGGGATTTTCTTCCTCAAGAGTTTCCGCAACGACAATTCGTTGTCAGCTTTAATTCATAATATTTACGATATGGTACCATTCAGCTTTGAAAAACTGGCGTCCAGGATGAATATTGAACACAGCCGAACTGAATCATTAACGGCTGGGTTCATAAACGCTCTTTTGCCTAAGAATTCTCTTATGAAACCAAACAAAGAGAAGTTCAAGGCTGTTCCAACTTTGCAAAGGTTCCGAAATGTTGTCCCAACCAAGAATCGACCGAGTCCATCAACCTCATCATTGCCATCCACAATGTCGAACGCCAGAATTCAGCGATTGATTGAGCAACAAATACAGATGCTCAAGAAATTGCAAGTAAATGGGTAAATGCAATTGAAGAAAATGATGATGACAATGGTGAACTCGCTGAAGATGGATTGGATGCGGTTGACAAATATCATCCAGATGATACGGGTTTTTTTTTCAACGACAAGGATTCCGTGCAAGCCGTATCTCAAGATCTTGCAGGCACTCGATTGATTCTAGACACGGGGGCGTCAAAATTGACAGTTTCCGATTCCAATCTGCTCTCCGACATGAAACCAATTACCAAGCATATGAAGACTTACCCCGGCACAATTGATATCACTCATACGGGGACTATGAAATTCGGAATTTACAACATGTTCCCAGTTTACTATGCACCGGCTGGAAAATGTAACCTAATTTCATTCTCACAGCTTGAAGATCACGGTTTCCGGGTGTACAGTTGCGGACGTCATAAACCAGCACTGGATTTTGACAGTGTCCGAAATCTTGGGGTAAAAAAAGGGAAAAAACCCGAAAAAGAGGGGCCAAAAAGGCACCAGAAGAGGTCTACAATGGTGCTGTTAGCTCAAGGAAAGCCCAAATATGCGGTCTATTTATGATTTGTAAGGCTATTGGGGCTCAAACCCATGATTTTCTGATGCATAAACCCATACTTATGTGTTTAAGCATGGGTTTAGAGAGGTTTGTCCGAAATCCTGATGATAGAAAAATAAAAAAAATAAAACTAGCCACCCAAATGCTTAGCGGCTATATTTTTGAACTCTACACATGCGTGTGAGTTCAAAAATGTAATAAAAATATGTGTATTCACACTTTGGCCCCCGGGGGAAGGCCCCGCGTCTCATTTTTTTTTTGCAGGTGGGGCACTGCCGGTTTATGACGTCCGCAACTGTACCACAAAAAAAAATGTTTTTGGTGTACATGGGAACAAGATTGGTGAAGCATTTTCCTTGTGTCGGCAATCTGTATGTCTCAACGATTGCAAGATTGGTAGTCGTCAATACTCTCTTTGCGATTGCAGAAAAAGACTCCATGAAGGATTGGCACATTATCCGCGTTCATCCTTCCGATTTTTACGTCAACAAGTTTCTTGAGCTCTGCGGCATCAAGAAGTCTGACAAAACCGGTTCTTTGGCCAACTGTGAAGTGTGTCGATCAATGGCTAAATTGAAGCGGAGTTCGCATTCAAATCCTCTTCCTTCGGCGCTAGCTCCATTTGCAACGGTTCACATGGACGTCTTGCAAGTTACTCCAGTCTCGCAAGGAAGCTTTAAATACATCCTGGTGCTAATCAATGATTTCTCACGTTTCAACAGGATTTATTTGCTTCAAAAGAAAAGCAAGTTGGAATCAAAGATTATGACTTTTGTGAAGGAGATTCAGAACCATCTTCACGTCACACCGGTAATTCTGCACACTGATCGTGGAGGTGATTTCAGTTCTTTAAGATTCAAATCCTTTCTGTCTGATAATGGAATATCATTGGAGCAAGGACCCGCTAACTCACCTCAAACGAACGGTTTAGCCAAACGATTTAATCAGGTGATTCTTGTGAAGATGCCACGTATGTTGGCTCAATTGACCGTACCGTTAAACTACTGGGACAAGGCAGCGCGCTTTGCTTTGACTCTAATCAACATGTTGCCGACTTCAGCGTTGGACTGGAAGTCTTCCATCTCAGTCCTAGCCAAACAAGACAAGCTCATTGAACAAGTAAGGAAGGTTCACACGCTTCTTCCTTTTGGTCTCAAAGTCTACGTTCACAATCAAAATCCCCAGTCCAAGATATCTCCACCCTTGAAACCACTCCTGTTTCTTGGCTATGAGCCCAGATCGGACGCTATGCAGTTTTTGGATCCGCTATCTCGTAGAATAGTGATCAGTTGTGATTTTACTCCGTGCATTCTATCCTTTCTGTACAATTCATTGGCCAGTATGTTAAAGCTGCCATCCACGTTACCAAACTCTGCACCATTATCTGATGAAGAGTTCGTGACAATAAATGTTCCCATTGAGCGATCTGCTCGTGGGAATAATTTGACAAGTCATGCTCATTCCGTTCCCCAATCCGTTACCACCACAATTCGCAGACCTGTTACTCCTGCGACTCCACCACCAACTTCCTCCATGCCTCCTAGTTCATCACAACATCAGACAAGTCATGATCAAATCCCTCCTTGATCTTCCTCTGAGCCTCCAGGCCGTAATTCCATCTTATCAATGTTTTCCTGAACGTGATGAATCCCCTTCCATAATTCCACCACATCGTTTGTTGCAACGTCATCATTCTGACAACAATCAACCTCCTCAGTCTTCATCGTTGGTTAGAAAGCCCATAGCAACTAACTGATTTTGGTTTGAATGGCTTCCCAAAGATCAAGTGGCGCCTAAGGATATCAGATCCAAAATCGATCCATCAAACATTATCAAAGGTTCTCGTTGTCAAAACAAGGACTTACTGGATATTAGTTTTGTTGATCATGGTGAATTTGCCGACATCAATTTGACGGAGTCCGTGACAATCAACAAAGCAATGAACAACTTGGATCATCTCCAGAATTGGGATGATGTGATGGCAGCTGAATATAACTCCTTAGACAAAAAGAATACCGGTATATTGTTGCCTCCACCAACTGCGGACAAAATTATTGGTGGAATGTGGCTTCTCACACAAAAATTGAATGAGTTTGGAGAAGTCGTTTGACACAAGGCTTGCTGGGTCGTTTTTGGAAATCATCAAGAGCATATGATACATTATTTCGAGACTTTTTCGTCCGTGGCTAGAAACAAATCGCTGAAGTTGATGCTTTCAATGGCGGTGAACTGGAACTTACATGTGTTTCAGTTTGATGTTGAAACAGCATTCTTGTACGGCAAAATCGATGTGCCTATTTATGTTGCCCAAGTCCTTGGTTTTGAAGATTCTGATCCAATGAAGAAGGGATGGGTTTGGAAACTGAACAAATCACTGTACGGCAAGAAACAAGCTCCAAGAATGTGGAAGGATGTCAGCCTCTGTGATGCCAAGGGCTAGTACCTTTTAGCTACACAAGGTGATAAGAGTGCAAATGATGGGTAGAGTGGGGTATTTTCACGTAGAAAAGTAGTAAAGAAAGAAATAAAAAGAATATAATTCTTTTTTATAGAGGGGCCTGCTGGCGCAGGGGTGTTTGTAGGTGCCCTCTAAATCAGAGATCTGCTAAGCAGGGTGGTATCTGATTAAGCAAACAATGGGTTTCTGCGTAACAGAAGGTGGTACCAAAGTGCTTTTCCAATTAAGGAACCAGAATGGGGACAGAAGGATAAAAGAAGTACTCACTATTGCTTCTTTTAAGCCAAAAAGCCACGTAGGGGGGTGAAGTAGAGCTGCTGGGTAGATTGGATGGTTTCTGCGCAGGAGCTGGACACGTAGGATGGTTGATTTAATAAGAACACCAAGGATAAAACAGGCAAAACAGAGCAGAGTAACTGAAATAAGGACAGGACACGGCGTAACTGATTGACTGTAATATAAACTGATGATGATGAACAACATTTGGCGTGGAAAGAGGGCTCTATATATACTATTTTCACTCATAGTAGAGGACCTTTCTTGCCTGTGTGCGTGTAGTTGCTATATTTCAGCGCAATGTGGCCAATTTGGGAGATTGGCACTAACAAGGCTCATCCCAATGGCACTGCTGATCATTATTTCAGCGTCACAAGTGTTTATAATGACCTTAATAACCTATTTGGTCATTGTAACTAAGGTACATAGCAACACTGACGTGTATTTGTATCTGAAATGGGCCACAAATGACGCAAATGGGCCACAAATGGCTATGGCCAATCATCAAAGGCCACGCTGGCTATGTTGCTCTTATGTATTCAAGGTTTTTATTAATGAAACCTTGTAAATAAACCACGTAGAATCTACTAGTACCCTAGTTACACCTGTACACGTGTGGTAACTAGGGGATTAGCTGTTTCCACGCATTTGGCCAATTTCCAATTAGATTATATAATCCACGCGCGGGGTTGGAGGATTAAACCCCAATTGGGCCTAACTCCTAAACTATACACAACACCTCAATTATAAGTCCATAATTGGACATTTCACATATGGTATGTATATATAACAAGTACATACGTGTGTAATGTCATCTGTGACACATAAGTGTGGCCAATTCTTACGGGTAATTGGTTCAAGGTGAAGGAGTAGGAATTCAGGGGTACTTCCAGTGAGGGACCCTACATTAATTTGCATGAGGATTCAGAATATGACATAATATTCTAAGTTATCCTCAAGTTTTAGAAGTTATTTAGTATTTTTGTAAAAAGTAGTTATTATTTTAATTAATTACTTATTTTTATGGTGCCAGGACTTTGCTAAGCTTATTGGATAAAAATAAGTAAACTGAATTTTTTGTACATTATTAGTCATATAAATGGGTCTTAATATTGTAGTAATAATGTCTCTATTTATGTTACTTTTGTCAGGTTGTCTCTGACATAGTAGCAAGCTGACAAAGGAACACCTGGTCAAATCTCTGACGTCGGTTGGCTTCAAAGCATTGATCCTTGACAATGCGCTCTTTCATAATGACGATTTCTCAATTCTACTTCATATGCACGTCGATGACGGTTTGATTGTTGGGAAATTTAGAGTTGCTGTTTTGAATTTTCTCAAACGTCTAAAGAAGTTATATTCTCTGAAAATCAAAGAGAAGCCTAATCAGCATTTGGTTTACACTTTGGACTGGAGGAATGATGGGTCGCTGTACATCCACCAAGCCGATTTCACTCAAAAGATTCTGGACGAGTTCAACATGGCTGACGCAAATTCAGTAAAGGCGCCTTTGCCGTTGAATTTTCAAAGTCTTGTGGCATCCAACGCAGATCCAATCAACATATTGTGGATGCAAAAAGCTATCGGAATGCTGACTTACCTTGCCTTGCATACTCGACCGGACATTGCATTCACCGTCAATGTTCTTGCACAGTTCACTTCGTCGGCAAATGAGGCTCACTGGTCTCTCGTCAAGCATCTCTTGCGGTACTTGTGCGGCACATCCAGCTTGGGTTCCCACTTCACAAAGGGTTCAAAGACAAATGCTTTGTGTGGTTGGGCCGATGCTGACTATGCAGGTTTGCTGGTGTCTAAAAAATTGACTTCCGGTTATGTGATTACGTTGTTCTCCAATCCGGTCTCATGGACAACAAAAAAGCAGTTGGTCATCGCCCAATCGACGACTGAAGTGGAGTTTATAGCAATCAATAAGTGTGCAAAACAGCTTCGTTGGATTTCCAACTTAATTATGTCCCTGTTGGTAAGAATCGATGTGCCGATCATTTTCAACGACAACTCAGGTGCAGTGATTATTAGCAAAGACGCCAAGCTCAATCCGAACACTAAGCATATTGAGATACGCTTTCAATACATTCGCCAGCTCATCAACGGGAAAGTAATGAAGGTCAAACAAGTCTTGACGGTCGACATGATTGCCGATATTCTCACAAAATCTCTGGGAAAGATCAAGTTGACCAATGCATGCAAACAGTTACATTTGATCAATGTGCATGTTTAGGAGGAGTGTTGCGTCAAAACTTGCAATTAAATCAAGATTACGTCATCAATGCACACGTGTTTCGTGCATCAACAGCGCTCAGACAAAAGAGATCATCAACTCTCATTCTCAAACTTCCAGTTGTATTTCATTTCTTTCTTCTCACTCAATCATCTACATCGCACACACCATCCGAATCAACTCAGTTATCTCTTGATAATCAATTGATTGATCTTGTTCGCAACCAGTAACATTCTATTCTAATCAACGCACTACCGACCGCTCTAAAAACCTCAGGAGGAGCTAGAAGCAGCTTCTGGGCAGGTTGTTATTTCCTATCATATTCTCAGGTTGTTTGACTATGTCACTAACTTGTATCTTTCAATCCCAGGCTGTTTCATTGTGATATTCCTGTTGTTATACAAGCGGACACCTGTCTCGTCGTCTTAGAATATTGTGTTTCAGTATTGTCCTGAATCAATAAGGTATTGTACTTGTTGTTATTGATTGATGTGTTGTTCTTTTTATTTATCAGTTGTTTTTCTCAGTTTTTCTACTTACTTCTATTGAGTTTTATACAACTGTTTCAATAAAGCAAACGATTATACTGTTATTACAGTCCTGGGCGCCTGATGACTTACGATTATCCAGACGGCTGCTTGCCGGTAAACGGGGAACGCGAACTCATGTCGTCATCCATGGCGGGCTCGCGCAAAGGCGACCCGACGCCACTTGTGTCGTTTGCAAGTCGTCAAACTCCTGCCGCCGTGTATAGAGTTGGCCGCCCTTTCTGTGCCCCGGGGAATGGGCAATTGAGACCGTCTCTGGTGCGCCCATCGGATCACCGTCACCGGTGCTTGGCTGGGGGTCGCCATGTTGGCGTCTGGCGTAGCGTCACATCGGCGACAGAGGTGCTTTACCGAAACGGCATACAGGTGGGCCGCACCTGCAGCCGCATAATATAGAGCCCGCTGTGGGCTCCAACACGAACTTAATGCAAGCCCCTATTCCCTGCTGTGCGCGGCTTGCAATGCGGTGTGAGTGACCCCACACCTGTCGCATTCTCTGTGAGACACAGAGACCCTGCGGGGCTCCTCACCGAGAGGCTTTGTTAGGCTCGGCTCGAACACAGCCCACAAGCATGATCAGGTGGACAGCCTGATTGTACATCCAGGTGTTATGTACCCACTGGGACACCGAAAATTTGTGTTTCCCAAATAAAATCGTACAATTGACCTCTTCAGCCAAGTTTACTACTCTCCCATGTCTGTTTTTTTTGAACGTGTTATTTTTTTTTTCAAAAAAAAATCAAATGGGAATGACTTTTTCAAGTGACTCGTCTGGTAGGATTCATTCTGACGCACTTTGTGAGGATCGAACTTGAGACCAATGGTAGTTGTGCCTCCGTACCGACACTGAGACCGGGCACGGCCCAGGGGCGGAACCCCATACATATTGCCGACGCGGGGGCGGTCTTACCGGTGGCGCCCCTGGGACGTGTGACACAGTCCTGTGACCAGTCTGGGACCGCCCCGTCACGGGGCAAATGTCATAGCCAAACTTTTATTTTCTATTTTGCCAGCTTTGTACAGAGTGTGTACCGCTTGCACATCTGTTGGAGTTCCATATTGAATATGTAGCAGTGCGCGAACAGGATCAGAATCAGTGAAACACGCTCTGGTTCAGAGTGGTCCCCGTTAACCCTCTGCGGATATTTGACCTTCAGCCTCCGGCGCTCGTGAGTAGCGCTGCTCGCCATAGCTTGCAATACCTTGGATCTCCTCAAAATGCTCTTCTGCCAAATCTCCTTATGGTCCCTTTGGGGGCATCTAGCAGCTATCCCTATAATTCACGTGCAATCTGTGCGATTGAACATCATGGAAGAACCTCGTACTGATAATCGTGTTGGAGTAAATTGCCAGTCAGCCAACTCTCCTAGATGGCAAGGATCACCTGCTTCTCCGGGAGTCGGGACATCGGCATCGAATGATGTCAACTCACGAAATTCAGTTATAAACGTTGGGAGTTTGAATGAGCGTGGCCCTTCAGGGAACCATTTCTATCTAGCAAACTCAATCTACCCCCCCACCCACCAGCAAACCGGGATTTACACTTTCCATCATTTGAGTCCCCCGACGACTCGACCTGCTACACTGTATGCGAGGCCACACGGTCCGATTTCTTTCCTACCGGTAACTTATTACGGTGGAACCATGCCATCTCTTCCACAGAACTTGCAACTGCTGTGGTTATTTGGTCCTATTTTAGAGCTCAGATATCCTGTAGATCCTGTTTATGGGACGGAGATGGACAATATAATGTATGGCCTTCAACCGATGTACCACGGAAGAGCTTTCACAACAGACGACTTGCCAAGCACCAATTGGCATGGAATGAATTCTCAAAATCGAGCAAGCTCGCGCGGGCTACTGCCTTTTGAAACAAACCAATCAAGGCCCAATTTGATGAAGGGTATTGCATTTCCCTCGGAGAGTAGATTGGATCCAGCAGCTGAACCATATGAACCGAGGAAACTTAGGTAAGCAATAAAAAGACAAGTTGAGTATGGAGAACCCACGTAATTTTTTCTTGACACCTTGAATGGATGATGTCTTTTGCTTTTAGAGAGTATCCAGTGCCATACATCAACGTGGAAAAAATGTATGAAAACCAGGGAAATGAAGACTATGATCCATGGGTTCTAGATGAAGAATACACCTCCTACATCAAAAAGATAATTGAATCACAACGCCAAACGTCTCTAGATGAGGACCCAAATATCCTTGAGAAGCATATTGAAGCAGCAAGGTTAAATTGGGAAAAGGCTAGTACTGAGAGATCAAGTGATGAGAAAAACAGTAAGAAATCACAATCAGATCAAGCTCAAGAAAAAATGTGGAAAATAGGATGTGGTATACAGGAGGAACATTCCACAGGAAACCCACATTCAAAAACAGAACAGAAAACCATGACAGAAATAGCACACATGATCCCACATATTGTAGGAATAGGATCAAATAACAACAAAAAGGCCCATGAAGAGCTTTGTAGAAAAGAGAAAAGTTTTTCAACTGTTGGCACCTCAACCAACAAAAGTAGTTTGGAAGAATTAGTAAAGATTTCAAATAGGAAATCTGAAGATGTAAGAACATTTTGTTTTCTTATCCAATTTTGTCAATAATTGATTATATTTCTATCTTCCGTTTAGCTTCTAAGAGTCAGTGATTTCCAGAAAAATGTACCTGGGATGAAGAATGATGTTTCAACAAATTCAAGAGAATCCACGTTGCAAGGAATGGTGACAAAAAACAAAACTAATGGAAAACATTTGATTGTGACAGAAAAACCTGGCATTGAGGATCACTCACAATGTTCAAGAGACAGAGAAGCAGAGAAAATAAAAGAAAGAATGGAATTCAATCAACCAATTCTGAATGATGAAACACAAAATGGATCTCTTCCAGAACTTTTGAGGAATCAAAATCAAGAAATCCAGGTTGATTCTGCACCTGTTGAAAATTTGATGAGAAATGAAACAGGTCCTATTGAAAAGGTAGAAGGAAACCAAGGAGAAAAATTTAAAGATTTATCAAAAAAAGAAAGAAAAACCTATCCATTGTCTAAAACTTTTCAGATAAAACCACTAAAAAGTCATATCCTACCTGAGCAAAAAGAAGGCAGAATTCATGAATCCGAGACAACCAATCCTAGAAGAAAAGTAATGGAAAAGAAAAAAATTCCACAGAATGATGAAAACCAGAGAGGAAATAATAATGAAAACAAAGTTGCTGCAACTATGGCTGCTAAAAGCACACAACAAAACATCCAAAAAACTGATTCTCTCCCCAAAGATGAAGAAAGTAAAAATTTGTCCCAGAAAAATTCATCAATGTATGGTTTGAAAAAAAAATTAGAGTTGATGAGCAGGTATAAGATGAAGGAAAATTTGAAGCATTCTTCAGAAATTTTAACTCCTTTGGAAGATTTTGAAATTCAAAAAAAGCAAGAAATTACTGAAGTAGAAAACAATAGTTTATATCATACAAATGAATTCAAGGCATTGGATTTGAGGGTTGTTATTGATGGTATGCAATATTTCAAAACAGCATCTCATAAAGAAATTAAGAAAATGAAAGGAAGTTCTAATAAAACCAATAATCCAGTTGACAAAATGACATTTCCTGAAGCCTTTGGCCTGGAAGAATCAAAATCAAAATCAAACTCTCCAGTAAGATTTTTAAAGCCAAAGAAAGATGAAAAATTATTGGAAAGGTTTACCCTTGAAGACATTGATTCCTTGTCTGATCCTATGCAACAAGAAATAGTTTCAGATTGGAGAAGAAGGAACCTCCTTAAGTGGCCAATGATTATTTTCTGCTATCATTTGAAATTAAGAAATAGGAATCATCATGTCCCAATAGAAATAAACATGGAAAATGAATCATACAATTTATTACTCAATGTGTGGAATCAGCTTCACCATAAACTGGAGAACTTAGAAAGTGAAAGCAAAAAATTTATAGATAATTGTGAATTTACCAGACGTTTGAATTCATTTCACGGTATTATCCATTGCCACACACTGGCTGCAAGTTGGGAACATTGGAGAGAAACATTCAATCTTGAACCAGAAGAATTGAAATCATTTGAAAATGTATATGGCCTGTCCATAAATTACCAGGAAATCCATAAACTTCCCAGAATCCCAGAATCCAAATTACATAACTTCAAAATAAAATGGGACCATTCTCACCAAACCTGGAAGGCAAGCAAAATATTGGAAACTGCACTTGGGAAATATGAGGCCTTTGAAAGACAAGAACTGCAAAAATATCTCATCAGTAGATCATACAAAACAAAATGGTGGAATGAATCTAATCTTGAAAAAGAAAGCAAAGAGTTTGGATTCAGCATATTGGTAGTCCTAAAAGTTGGAGATGAACTTCAATTCGGCCCTAATAGATTTAAAGGATTTTCAATTTCAAATTTGAATTCTATCTATTTAAATTTAATCAAGATAATGAGAGAGAAAAGAAAAAACCTACCATGGATAGAATCTCCTGAGCGTGCCTGGATATACAGAAATTTTGAAAGTATGTATGAGGAACGTATTGAGCATTTACAGAATTTGGTTACTCATCATAGCCAGAACAATAAAAATTTTGTGATCAATAGACTTATTCCTGATCTGAAAGATGTGATTAGTGAATGGGTTCTTGATAGCCCAAACTATCACATAGGTTATGAATTAACATGGTGTAATTTGGGACTTCAGCTAGATCATTTGCAAAGTTTTTGGATGTCAAGAATTCACCATTTTGATAATAAAAAGAAGGACAACTTTTTCACAGCATTAAGTAGCTTTTCTATGCAGGAAAGACAAGCATTGAAAAAATGGCATTCAACATATGACAAAGTAGAGAAGTTACCCAAAATACCCATATCTAGATCACAAATTTACAGAACATATTGCCAAATAGCCTTTAATAATATTATGGAGAAACTTTCAGGAAAACTGGGTTTCAAATTATTCTGAATAGAGTTCAAGGTGGCTGCACCAGTCACCCATTACTCTTGGAATACAGGCAGTCCCTAAAACCTGGAAAATGGTGTAAATTATCATTCCAAACTTTCTCTTTCTCTCAAAAAACCCCTCATGCTTGACCTCTCACCTCAGAATAAATATTTAATTTTGCCAAAGATTTTCTAGTATTGACTTTCATCTTAAATTCCTCTAATGGATCAATTTTCTTTCATATATTGTGGTGATAATTTTGCACCATTATAAATTTTTCCAAGCTCCCAGATCATTTCAATAATAATTCCTTCTATTTTTTTTTCAAATTCTCAGGCAACTATATCCTCAATTTCTTTTCCACATCACATTTTGCTCATTCTGATAACCACACTTTCACTATGCAGTAGCCAGGAGGCTGTGAGAAAGATGCAAACCTGAATTGTACCACATGATACCACTTGGGCTTCATGGTCTTCCTATAGTATGCATCAACAATCCAAGTTCAATAAACCCACAGATTCAGGGAAACTGGATCAGAGGTTTTACCTAATGTGAGCAGCGCAAGCGCTGTTCACTGTGGTCTTGCTGCCTGCTGTTTTTCAATTGGCAGGCTGCATTGCCCAAGTCACCTTACCCATGCGCATCAGCAACATATAGGGCAGGCTCCGGATGTTTTTTTTTTTTTTTTTTTTTTTTTTCATTCACAATTAGTGTGTCTTTATATCTTTCCCTTTGCACTGTTCTGAGTCTACCATATTTGCCATAGGTGTGAGTCTCAGCCACTTGCTTCAGGGCCTGCTCATCTGATGCCTCAATTTAACGGAGGCTTTTCAATCTTCCCAGGGCCCAACTTGGGATCCTAACTTAAACCAATCCCCTTGCTTCAGAGGGCCAGGTATTGCCTGGCGGCGCAAAGTGCCAACAGATCATCTCAGCATGGTTGCCGGGGAGCAGCCAGGACTTAATGTGGCTTTTGTGAGCCTGGGTCTCTTATAAAGTGACAGCAGGACACAAGTGTGGGGGAGAACAAAGTATATTTCAGGAGAAATAGGGGAAAAAGGATGAGGAGGAAGAAGAGAAGGAAGAATGATTATGTGTCTTTTAAGACAAGATTATTAGCTCAACCTTTAGTAGGGAGGAATGAAGAACCAGGCAGAGCCACATTATCTTCAACTTGAGAAGCAGTAGAAGGTACAGTCAGAGACTGCCTTATTTTTTAGGCGCAAGGCCAAGGTTACTTATAAGGAAACCTGAGTGGATGGGGGGTAGCTCCACTGGACTAGAATTAATAAGATGTTCCTTTTATGCTATGAATGTGAATGTGCCTCTTTATGATGATGATAAAAAGGAAGAAAAATGTAGATAAGATCAAATCTCACAAGGAACTTTGAAGAAAAGAGAAACTTGGCAAGCTGCTTACTATTCAAAGAGGTGACACCAGATGACCACGACAATACAAAAAGGGGAAATGATGGGACCTTGGTTATTGAGTAGTGAGGAGTGGTTGTCCAAAGTGTTCTGTTTTTCTTCTTAGTTGTGGTTGATTGGAGGGTAGTGTATTGGCACGAGGAATATCCCTAAGTCTAAGTAGAGGATTGAGACAAGAAGTACCGCTAGTCAGGTACTATGGGTCCTCTTGGAAAGAACCCGATCAAGTGACTACGCCCCTATCAAGCCCCGCGCATGACAGTGGTTACAGACACTCCAAGGTTCATATGAGGAACCCTCTGACTAGCTCCGCAACGGTTACCCCCCATCACGCACTTGTATCCTCTCTCCCCTCCAATTATTTGCATCCCCTCTTTCCAGTGTGATTAGAGCCCGGACCCTCTATCACCTTTTTTCTTGCCCTATCATTTCCTCTCTATTACTTTTTCCTTCTCTCTCACTCATACGTTGTTGCTGGGATCATAGAGACTGGCATGTCGCACTCCATCAACGTCTTCTGACATCTTGACCAAGCATCAAATCTCAACCAAGCGTCAAAAGCATCCACGGGAAAATAGTGTAAAAGCTAAATGCTCCAATAGACCCATCTTGAGTTGAAAATGGTGGACCCAACGGCACCCAGAGGAGGCAGAGAAGCTGGCCAAGGCCCATTGAACAACGCTGCAGTGTTAGCCACCAACCTAACCAAACGCTTGAGTTGTAAGCCAAGACGCAATAGTTATATACAGGAACTCAAGTTGATAAGTTCTGTCTATCATTGATTGTGCTTAGCCCAATTGACAGCCAAATCAGGCAGAGGCATTGGTGATACAGGTATGGGGGAAGTAGGAGACCGAGGTAAGTCAGCAAGATTGATGAAACTGTCAGCTTGCTACTATGTAAGAGACAAGCCAACATAATAACAAAAGTAACAAAAGATATAACAAAATAATTAATAAATACTAAACTAATAACAATACTGTAAAAAGGAGTTCAGAAATGGATTCTACACTAAAATTAACCTAGGGTCACTCACCAAAATGACCCCTCAAATATAACTCCTTCTAGGACTTATACAATATAACAAAAAAACACTTATAACAAATAAATAAAATAACTACAAAAGACCTGTCACACATGTACAAAACCTTTAACACATGTAACAGGCCCCAGAGACGAAAATACTAATGACATCATAAGATCTACTAGCTCTGGGAAAGTGCCATACAAATGTGATCATCAATAAAAGATCCATTACTCACACGGATCTCCTACTGATCTGGCCCAGGGAAGATCTACCAAATGATCAACTCAATAGATTTGTTGATCCATGATCAGTCCCCTGCTATATTCAAGCTTTCAGATTTCGTCCCCAAGGGTCTCTTAAAGAATATTTAAAGACCCTTGAGTCCCCCCTTTTGAGGATTCCCCAGCTTTATCATTACCACTGAAACTTATCACTCAGCATTGTCCACTAGCTTATAGCCTTGTGTCCAACCTTGTGAACATTCAGTATATTATTTAGCCCTCTTCCAGCGTCAACAGAACACTCACCATCATCACCAGCCACTTCTGTTACCCTGTCACCCACCTTGGAGGATTTCTGTAACAAGAAATAGTGAGTATCTTTCTTGTTACCAATTCCTCCCCACCATATATCCTGGGCACAATAAACACCCCTGCTTGCAGGCCCCAGAAGATCAGGTTACAAGTCAAAACCACCCTGTTTACAGGTCCTGATTATTAGAGGGCATCCCAAAACACCCCTGCTTGCAGGCCCCTCTGGAATATTACATATTCCGCAAAATCCTCATTTTTATTATTATTTCCACGTCCCAAAAGGACTCTAAAATTCCCAAAACTCATAAAAAATATTATTTTATATTTTTTATAACCTTATCTATTTATTTTGCCGGCCGTGTAGCTAGAAGGTTCAGTCCTTGGCATCACGTAGCCTGACAGAAACACCAAAACTTTAGGTAGCAGAGAATTGATACAAATGATTGGCTTCTCTTTTGAACTTGTGAAAAGTGTGGTATGAGTGATGTGGGAGTTGAACCCACAACCTCATATACTGTGAGAGTCGAACTCACAACCTCAACTTACATGAGTGATGCTCTAACCATTTGAGCTAAGTACACATTGTATATAAATGAGTTTGAGGAGATGACACACATAATATGCAAGAGGTGGCATCTAAGCGCAATTAACATTGGCATTGTGGTACGCTGCAACTGAGCAGACAATCTACTCTCAATAAAGCAGCGCCAACTCGTTGTCTTCCAGCAAACCCACGTCCAGCACACATCCCAAGAAAAAGGGAAAGGGAGGGTGGAAGAAGTCAGAGTCTTTCCAATGGAAAAGCGTCATCAAGATGGCGAAGACCTTAGTAGAAGTCAAAGAGGCAATGAAAGAAAATTAGCCCCTGTTGTATTTAGTCCTACACGCGCCGTAGCCTGCTCTGCAAATATACTTGTTTCTCCTGATTCTGACGTCCCACCTGAGACAATTGAGAATGTGAGAGACTTTTTTAATCAAATTTTGATTAAAAACATTGATCATATTGATAATAAAATCAATGATATAGTTACACTGTCCAGTAATAACTACAGCGTGACGAAACAAGTCCATGGAAACATTTCTGAAAACATTGAGAGTAAGATCAAAGAAATTAAGCAAGCCAATGGTGTGCAAGGATTTGATCTTCAACAGTTGTCTAAATTTGTCACCAGCACTGTAGATGCTAAGCTTAATGAGCTAAACCAGGTGAATATCCAGAATAGAAATGAATTAAAATTGTTAACAAAAGTCATTTCTGGCCAAAGCAAAGAAATTACGCAAATGGCTACAGAAAACAAAAACCTAGTGCAGACGCTGGAAGTTGTTAAAAAGAGTTTAGCATCAAACCAGGCAATACATATACCTGTGGCACAAAACCATGATGGTGTAATAGCTGAAATTCATAAGCTAAGAGAAGAGCTGTCATTGAAAATTAGCAATTCAGAAACAGCTGTGATTCAAGAAATCAAAGATACTGTAGAGAAATTACAGGAAGAGAATGATACAAGCTCTGAAGTCCAAGTAGACAATATTCTAGGAATCTTGGAAAAAGTAGAGAAAATGGATAGAGAATTCAAATGCCAAATGAAAGCCATGGAGTCCAACATGAGTACTAGATTTGTGAAAATGGACATAAGCATTCTTGGGCAAATGAAGTCTTTAGAAGAGCTGATCAAAAATCAAGTATTCACAGATGTCCCTGAAAATACACCTACAGACCAAAACCATTATAGTAAAAGTGCACAAGGTTTGGATAACCCAAAATCAGGAAATCCCCCAGCTAGCTCAATGGGGATGAACAATGGTGCTCCACCCCCGTTTCCTCCAGAGGTAGATAATGCCAATACTACACCTAAGGATTCAGCACCTAGAGATCCAGGCAAACCTGAAGTTCCCAGAATCAAAGATTGGCCTAAATTCAATGGTGAAGGTGAATATGACCACCTGGAATTTATTAGGACCATTGAATTGATGAAAGAAGATTTTGAGTTATCTGACACAGCAATAGCTGGTAGACTCAGCTCTTTATTCAAGGGCACAGCCAGTAGATGGTTCAATGACATCAGGACTGAGAATGGTAGGCAACCATGGTCATGGTGGAGAGAACAAATCATGAAGAAATGGGATAGTCCAGCCTGGAGGTTCAAAATTGAAAACAAATTTGATGAGAGTATCTTTGACATTGAAAAAGATTCCCCCGTGAAATGGGTACTTGCTCAGAAAGATAGACTCCAAGCATTGTGGCCATTTATGAGCTTGCAGGATAAACACCTCAGAATTTTAAAGAAATGTGGTGGAGACCTGGAACATGCCATTAAAAGTAGAAGCCCACCCAATGCATCTACTGAAGATATCATCAATATTCTAGAGGATATAACTACTAGAACTAGGATTGGCAGGAGATTTAAACCTGTTAAGAAATACTCTACAGACAAGAATGACAGGAGTAGCCCTCAAGCCAGTACTAGTAAGGACAACACTAGAGATAAACAAGCACCCAAGAAGTGTTTCACTTGCTTCAAAATGGGCCACACATCTGAGACTTGCCATCAGACAAAGAAGAAGGCTGTGAACCATGTAGAAGCCAAAGAAACAGAGGTGAATGCTGTTGATGAGGAGCCTGAAGAAGTCATAAATGACTATGAAGATGGCTCTTCTATATCTGACATGGATGAAAATGTGGTCCATATGGATTTTGACATAGCTGATGTAGTCTATGAGAGTCATTTGCCACAGGAATGGAATCCAGGACAGGAGATAACCAATGTCTCTGAAGCTAGATTGATGAAAACAAAACCTTCTAGGGGCAAAGGTTATACTGCAGGGAAGTCTAATTTGACCTGTGTTGTATTTAACGACCAGGAAGCAGATATGCTACTGGATAGTGGGGCTTTTTGCTCCATAGTTTCCAAAAAGTATTTGACAAAATTCCTCCCGGAATTTGTGGATCAACTTCTTCCAGTTGGGTCCCTAAAGCTGAATAGTGCCAGTAACACTATGAAACCTATAGGTATATTTCCTACTAGCCTGATTATACCTCATGTGCAAGGTTCTGTAAAAATCCACGTAGAATTCATAGTTGTTGAAGATGGGGTCAGCAATTACTTCATACTAGGGAATGATTATCTCACTATCTATGGATTTGATATTACAAATAGTAGAGAGAGATACTTTACCATAGGTAATGATAATAAAAGGAAGAAATTCCTTTTTAAGAATAAAGATAGGATAGCAATCCAGGAAATTACCAGAAATCCTGCATTTGAGGATTTTGTAGAATCACAATTGAAACAATCTAAAATTTGTGATGAACTCCGTGCTGATCAAGTATTACAGTTGAATGAGATGTTATTCAAACATCAGGATGCTTTTGCTTCTGAAACAGAACCTCTAGGAGCTGTGATAGGTCATGAAGTAGATATCACATTAAATATTGAAAGACCATACCCTCCTCTGTTGAGAAGACCAGCCTACCCTGCCAGCCCCAGAGCCAGAGTAGAATTAGAGAAACACATCAATGAACTGATCAGACTTAATGTCTTGAGGAAGATTGGTCATGATGAAGAAGTGGAGATCACCACTCCAGTAATCATTGCTTGGCATAATGACAAGTCCAGGATGGTGGGAGATTTCAGAGCTCTGAACAATTATACAGTTCCTGACAGATACCCCATTCCTAGGATTGCTGAAACTTTGACTAATATAGCCAAAGCAAAGTACATCACCAGTATGGATGCACTGAAAGGATTTCATCAAAATAGAGTGACTGAGAGAGCTAGAAAGTATCTCAGGATTATTACTCATAAAGGTGTGTATGAATATTTGAGGATGCCCTTTGGGATCAAAAATGCCCCTTCCCACTTCCAGAGGATGATGAACTCAATCTTTACTGCTGAATTATCAGAAGGATGGCTCATTGTTTACATTGATGACATCATAATATGCTCATCCACATGGGAAGAACATATGGCCAGATTAACTCTAGTTCTTAAGAAAGTAATCAAGGTTAACCCCAAGATTTCTCTAAAGAAATGTGCATTTGGATTCCGGGAACTAACAGCCTTAGGCCATGTAGTTTTGGGACTTTCCCTTTGCATTGATCAAAATAAGGTAGCAGCAGTGATGAAAAAACCTGCCCCTACAACCAAAAAGGAGTTGCAGAGCTTCCTTGGTTTTGCTAGTTATTACAGACAACACCTTGAGGGTTTTGCAGCCTTGGCTAGAAGTCTGTATGAAATCTGTTCCAATGATGCAGGCTTTGAAATGACCCATGAGAGGGTGCAAGCTTTTCAGAAGATCAAGGAGCACCTCACCAATGCCCCACTTCTGTTAATGCCTGACTTTCACAAACCTTTCAGATTATACGTGGATGCTTCTATGGAAGGTCTAGGAGCAGCATTGCACCAACTCCAGATTATTGATGACATGCCTGTAGAAGGACCCATATGCTTTATTTCTAGACAATTAAAGAACTCTGAGAGGAGATATGGAGCTAGTCAATTAGAATGCCTGTGCTTGGTGTGGGCACTGGAAAAACTGCATTATTACTTGGATGGTAGTGTTTTTGAAGTTATTACAGATTGTACTGCTTTGAAATCCCTGCTGAACATGAGTACACCCAATAGGCATATGTTGAGGTGGCAAATTGCAATCCAGGAATATAGAGGCAATATGACCATAATCCATAAAGCAGGTACTTTGCATAAAAATGCTGATGGACTGAGCAGGTGGTCCTTACCTAATACTCCTGACAACCCAGCCTGGGTTCCTGAAGATGTGGAGCAAATGCCTATAATGGGTATAAGCATCACGGATTTAGAAGATGAATTCTTTGAAAACATCAGACAGAGTTATAAGCAGGATAAGAACTGCACTATCTTGGTCCAAATCCTGAAAACAGATCAGAAAGATGAGGAATTAGTAAATTCCCTGGACCCTGATTGGAAGAAATCTTACTTAGAAGGGAGGTTTCACCTGTTTGATGGTATCATATATCACAGAAGTAAACACACATGTGTTTTAACTGTCACAGACAGAACTATCATTAATACTATCCTGTATGAGTGTCACGACTCTAATTTTTCTGGACATCTTAGTACAGACAGAACTGAGGATAGGATTAAAAATACAGCTTGGTGGCCAGGCTGGAGAAATGATGTACAAACCTACTGCTCATCATGTGACAGATGCCAGAGAGCTAACAAAGCCACAGGCAAGAGGTTTGGACACATGATGAAAATTGAAGAACCCACCATGCCCTGGGAAACAGTGAATATGGACTGGGTCACAGGGTTGCCACCTGGAGGCAAGAAGAACTATAATGCTTGTCTAGTTGTTGTTGACAGATTTAGCAAAACTCCCATCTTCCTCCCATGTCACAAAGATGAAACAGCCATGGATACGGCTCTTATGATCTGGAACAGAGTGATATCTTGGACTGGCCTATTCAAAACCATAATCAGTGATAGGGACCCCAAGTTCACTTCTGAACTGTGGACTAATCTGTACCAATTATTTGGTACTAAGCTAGCTTTCTCCACTGCCTACCACCCACAGACAGATGGACTAGCTGAAAGAATGATCCAAACCCTGGAAGACATGCTTAGAAGATTCTGTGCTTATGGGCTGGAATTTAAAGATTCTGATGGATTTACTCATGATTGGGTGACCCTACTGCCAGCACTTGAACTAGCATATAGAACCTCCACACATGCCTCCACAGGCAAAACACCCTCCTTGCTGGAGAAAGGATGGAACCCAAGATTACCTCAAGATAGCCTGAGGAAAGATTTGATTGACATCCACCCTACAGCTGCCAGCTTTAAATCCATGCTGGATAAAGCCAGGAACCATGCACAGAGATGTATGGATGACGCCTTCCAATATAGTAAAGAGAAGTGGGATAAGAAACACAAGTTGCCTACATTTAAAATTGGTGACCTCGTGTTGATATCTACAGTGAACTTTAATAATATTAAAGGCCCTAAGAAGCTTAAAAATGCCTTTGTAGGTCCCTTTGTAGTCAAAGCCCTCCGTGGAGACAATGCTGTGGAAGTTGAACTTTCTGGGGAACTAGAAAAAAAACACCCAACCTTCCCTGTCAGCCTTCTGAAACACTATACTGAAGCAGAAGCAGACCTATTCCCCCTGAGGAAAGTAGTACCTGAACAGGAGCTACCCCCATTAGAACCTCCTGAAGTTAAAGTTGTTCATAAAATACTTAAGGAGAAAGTTATGAGGGGAGTCAAGGAAAAATTATATTTAGTCCGGTACAGGAATCCAATCCATGAGGATGAGTGGCTACCAGCTAAAGATATCCCAAATTCTGAGAAGTACCTCAGGAGACATAAGAATACTAAGAATTAATCTTTTGATTAATCCTTTTTTAGTGGTAGGGAGTGTCAGCCCTAGAGATACTTCAAAGTATCCAAAGGACTGCTATTTTATATTCAACTCACTTATATCTTCTGTAATATTAATAAATCCTTGAATATTATTGCAGAAATGGATTTCTGATGTAAATTTATGTAGGGTTACCCACTGAGAGTACCCCTGAATTATTACTCCTTATGGTACTTTGGCCATTCTCAAAGTACCACGGAGAAACTACTACAAAACATTAAAATGTAAAATATTTAACATGCTAATACATAGTATAAGCATATTTTTGGCGCAGAGAAAGAACATAAACAAGGTTGTGAAACAATACAAACCTTTTCTTCCTTGGCTGAGAATTTATTTCTATGGGAAATATACTACTTATTAGATATTCCCTTATTGTAGAAATAGAATTACCCTTTCCCATGAAAGTGTGGGTAAATTCTTCAATTCATTATCCTTATTAGTTTGGCTTCATGAGTAAATGGTTCACAAATATACTCATGATGTCATGGGGACAGGATAATAAATTTTCACATCCATAGAATTGGCCACAAATCTTCACGTAGAAGTTTGTGCTCATTCCCTGGCTTGTTTAAACTCCCAGAGGCTCCTCATGGCGCCCAAAGGGACCTCTAGGCCTTAAAAGGAAGGCCTCTGACGCCCAAAGATGGATTCCTCAGCCTATTCACCCACATACTTAGTTATAAACTCAGTATAAGTGAGTATTCTCCTCCTACTTTTAGAGTAGTGTTCCTCTATCTAAATCCTTTCCCACTGGAGTTTTTAGCTTGCATTATTATCCCCAATTACTGCGCCTAAATCCTCCTTGAAAATAGTAGCTGAAAGACCACCACCTCTGCCTGCAGCCATTCTGTCACGTGCTTTCCTACTATTATCCTTTTGTTGCTTTATAGCTTCAAATTAACAACTATTTATAGTTGTTCTCCTACCCAAACTGTTGTATATCAACTTTTGGCGTAACAGGAGTGCAGAACTAACCCATTATTCTATTGGGGTAGGACTAGTAATAGTCCTTTAAACTGTTCTATCAGCACATTCATAGTGATTTGGGCCATTTTGGACCAACATCTCATAGAAATAGCTGTCACACAATGTGGACTTCATAGATATTATGCAAAATGAACTTAGACAAGTGGGAAGTAGCTCTAAAAGAGAATGGTCTCTTTGAGCAGTACGGCAATGTATTGAACAATTTCAAGACAGGCTTCAATCAGGGCATACCCAAACACTCAATGGAGGGTATGAGATGGTTCACGCCAGATAATCATACGTCAGTCACAGCCGTACAAAGTGATTTAGAGGCAGGAATAGCAGAAGAACTTCGCCGAAATCGCATCTTCGGGCCGTTCACACATGAACAAGTGGCGCAACACTTTGATTTCTTTAGGTCAAATCCTCTAGGGGCAGTAGTAAATGGAGACGGGAAAATAAAACCAATCGATTCCCTTTCTTTCCCAAGGAATGACGAGGTTATAAAATCGGTAAACTCCTTTGTGAAAAAACGTTATTTTGACACCACCTGGGACCATTTCAAGGTAGTATTCAAATTCTTTTCCACAAACACCAACAGTCTACATCTAGCTTTGTTCAATTGGGAAAAATCCTATAGACAGATCCCAACCAAAATGAATCAGTGGAGGTACCTACTATGGAGGGATTTCAATGATAAACTCTTGGTCAACACTAGAATTACTTTCGGCGGTGTCGCTGGATGCGGCTCCTTTGGGAGGCCGGCTGACATCTGGAAGAAGATTATCAAAACTGAATTCAGATTGGTAGAAATATTCCGCTGGGTTGATGACAATTTATGACAATTTGTTCATCAAACGGCAATCCGACAACACTAGTATGCTTGACGTAGTCAAGAAGTCAAAATTAATGGGTGTGGCGACAAAGAAGAAGAAGTTCTTGGAGTTTAGCCATGAACAGAAGTTCATTGGTTTTGTTTGGAAGGCCGCCAATAGGACAGTTCATCTGCCACCAGGAAAGGATGACAAGAGGCTGAGTCAGATTGCTCTGTTTCTGATCCCTGATATGCAATTCTTGTACAATGATGTAGAAGTGCTTGTGGGGAGGCTGAATCATGTCTTGTACATGCTTGAACATCTCAAATGCCGGCTAAACTCGCTGCATTGTTGGCTTAAGTCATGGGTACACTGAAGGGCTACGCAATACATCACGGAGGACACCAAACGCGATTTGACAATCTGGAAGCAGGCCCTAGAATGTTTTGAAGAAACACAAATCATTTTCTGGGGGCGGCCACCTGTAGACATCAGTTGGGTTGGTGATGCGTCCACCACATTATCCCAACCAAAATGAATCAGTGGAGGTACCTACTATGGAGGGATTTCAATGATAAACTCTTGGTCAACACTAGAATTACTTTCGGCGGTGTCGCTGGATGCGGCTCCTTTGGGAGGCCGGCTGACATCTGGAAGAAGATTATCAAAACTGAATTCAGATTGGTAGAAATATTCCGCTGGGTTGATGACAATTTATGACAATTTGTTCATCAAACGGCAATCCGACAACACTAGTATGCTTGACGTAGTCAAGAAGTCAAAATTAATGGGTGTGGCGACAAAGAAGAAGAAGTTCTTGGAGTTTAGCCATGAACAGAAGTTCATTGGTTTTGTTTGGAAGGCCGCCAATAGGACAGTTCATCTGCCACCAGGAAAGGATGACAAGAGGCTGAGTCAGATTGCTCTGTTTCTGATCCCTGATATGCAATTCTTGTACAATGATGTAGAAGTGCTTGTGGGGAGGCTGAATCATGTCTTGTACATGCTTGAACATCTCAAATGCCGGCTAAACTCGCTGCATTGTTGGCTTAAGTCATGGGTACACTGAAGGGCTACGCAATACATCACGGAGGACACCAAACGCGATTTGACAATCTGGAAGCAGGCCCTAGAATGTTTTGAAGAAACACAAATCATTTTCTGGGGGCGGCCACCTGTAGACATCAGTTGGGTTGGTGATGCGTCCACCACATTCAGCATTGGAGTCCTCATCGGGAGGAAATGGGCACGTTTCAAGTTAGTAGACCCGCTACAAAAAAACAACACAGCACACTTGGAGACCGTAACAATTAGGCTGGGCCTGCTCATGCTGCTTCAGTTGCAAGACCAAGCCGGAAACAACCTCGTGGTGTGGACTAACAACACGACAACCAAGGCAACAGTCAACAACCGCAAATCCAGGGACAGAGAAGCCAACAAAGAGTGGGCTGTTATTCAAGCCCTGTTGATACATCACCATGTCAACATTGTGGCAAAACATGTTACCTCAAAAGATAATGCCACGGACTCTCCGTCAAGAGGGATCTGCAGTGGTCAAGTTGTCAAAGACCAAGTGGTAGTGGCTATACCCACTGACCTCTGTGACTGTTTGAGCCAAGTTGTATTCAAGATTTAAAGATTTTTTAGATTGCACCAAGTTGTATTCAAAAAAAAAATTGTTTTAACTTGTGTCTATCTACCATCTCAAATCCCGTTTCTGCCCCTTACAATTTCTTCCCGAGATCAGTTTATGATTTCTTTAAAAGACTTCCTGTCCACCGGAATAACTGTCCGCACACCTTCACCTCTGGATATGCACGTGCTAGACGGCTGGAAAGACAGAACCTTATGCAGCATAACGCCGCCGTCCGGAAATTTTTAAAATTTACAAGAACCCAAGTGGGACCTCCCTTCCATCTTCACGACACCCAAAACAACATCTGTTATTTCTGCTTCTGGGCAGGGAGATCACAACAAGATTCTGGGTCACACAAAGCCCTTGCAACAACTTTGTCATGCTACTTGTGTGGTCTGAAGGTGTGGCACATTTTTTACGACCACTACTACCCCGTTGATATAGACAAAAAGGTAGCCCTTATATTGAAGGCATCCAAGCGAGAAGACGCCCATTTGCCGGTTAGAATACAGAAAATCCCCGTACTGATGCATCACTTGCTGCTACTAGCAGAAAAACTTGTTGGGGAGTCGGCCAAGGACCGCGCCATCTTCAATCTATCCCTCATCGCGTTTTGGGAGCTAGTGATGGGCGAGCAACCTATAGGCGAGGGGAACTTAAAACAGCAATAGCTGTGAGTAAAGTGACAAGCAGTCTATTGACTGGAGAAGAGGACACGAGCACACCTGTGACCATGGATGACAGCAAGGTGAGTGGTTTGAATTGAGAGAATGAGAATGAGGAAACGAAGCATGAAGACACAGAAAAAAAAACAAGAGGCAAACCTTAAAACAGCAATAGCTGTGAGTAAAGTGACGAGCAGTCTATTGACTGGAGAAGAGGACAAAAGCACACCTGAGATGAAGATGAGTGAAGATGAAATGAGAGGAATGAGTGAGTCAAGACAAAACAAAACAAAGAGGGGTGAGTGTTGGAATGATCAGGCATACCTGTGACCGTGGATGACAGCAAGGTGAGTGGTTTGAATTGAGAGAATGAGAATGAGGAAACAAAGAAAGAGACTGAGAAGAAATAAAACGCGGGACTAGTTGGATGACATAATCAGATGATCTAAGTTTGCGACTCTCATCAGATAGAGTTCAAAACTAACCAAGCTTCTCAGTCACGGTGCTGTCAGTGAGAGTACTCCTAAAACAGGCAAAGCTCAATAGCTAGCACAATTAGGCAAACTGGCCATACTGCAAGGCACCAACAACATTGTGCAAGCAACAGACATCACGTTTTCAAGCCTTGGGGACACAATGGCAATTGCCCTGCGGCAGGCAAAAAGGCCACCCCCGGACAACTGCAATGGCTACGACTTGTGGCAGTACCCAATTGCCTCTGCCCAGTGGCAGCAGTACGGCGCTTTCTTGGCTCCTGCACCCAGAAGCATGACGCCCTGTTTGGTTACACCCAGGGGTCGTCACGCCTCACGCTAACTAGGTCTAACGTCCTACTTTGGCTTGGCAACACGTGGGCGGCTTGCGGGCAAGCAACTCTCACAGGGCATTCATTCCAAGTTGGCAGGGCATCCTTTTGCCATGCTATGGGTGTTTCCGCTGACGCTATCTGTGCGGTTGGTTGATGGACCTCAGACTGCTACAAGTTGTACATCAAAGCATACCCTCCGGCCACCCGCGCTGATACACTGTTAGTGCTGCAAGCATTGGAAACAGCACAGGCTTTGAAGTAACTCTCATTCTCTCCAATCAGCTTATGTGGTGTAATTACAGCCAGAGTGGTGGGTCTACGAGCTTAGGCTCAGGCTCTGGCCCAAGTTAGTGGCTTGACGCCGTAACCCCACCCCTGCAGGGACAACACAGGATTGTGTGTAGTTCCTATCTGCCTCCGAGAGAGAGGCCTCTCTCCCTAAACCCATACGCGGGCTAGACTAGACCCCCCTAAAGGGCAAGTCGGCCTATGAGAGAGACTGGCGCGCGGCTTTAACCCCACGCCCCCAACTCTTCCCAGAAAAGCGTGCAGAACTGGACGTGACATGATTTGGATTGGATGAGTGATGATGAAAGTTTTCATCCTCTGCCAGCTGGGGGGATGAACCATGATTATCAAAATGAATATGCAATATGAGGTTGAAATTGGAAATAATTAGATGTTGATTGAAGATTAACTTTGATTACTCAACCCATTTACATAACAAAGTATATATATTATTGTATGAAGATGATCACATTGTTGAGAGTATGTTGAAGCCTTTTGGGCAACTGTGTTGTCTCTAAGGCTGACCGATTTAGTTCAGTCAGAAATCTTGGAGCTGGTGGTCCATCAGCTCCAGTGCAATCACCCACTGGTTGATTGAAAAGGTGTGCAAGAAGTTACTTTTTTGGCAGTTCACACCCGCTGCACCTTCCATCATCTTAAATAGGAACCCGGCTTGCATAGCATGCAGTTTGCCAACATGACAGTGCATAGTTATGTGTTAGGCTGAGTGACTTTGGAGAGTTTCTAGGTATAAAACTTTCCAAACTCAGTGGATACAATCTGCTGGGCTCTATCTTTGCCGGAAACCTCTGGTGTAGAATGTTGGAGGGGAGCATTTTTTCAAGGGTTTGGGGCAATGCTTAAGCATAGGTTATCGTTCAATTTGGGGATCCAGTGAGGAGATCTTTTCAGAGATCTCAAGAAAGCTATATATAGCACATCATGTGTTGTGGAACCACTCTTGGGAGAATAGAGCTCAAGAGGGAATTTTGCTTGAAGGGCTTCCTCTCTTAGTAGCTGGGAGAGTTATGTTGAACAAGAATGAGAGTATGTGCTCTTAAAGAATAATGATGGCTTGCAAGGATCCTTAGATTTATAGGTGGATGAGTGGTTTATAATAATTCCAAATGATTTATAACTAACCTTCTTTCAGATTCAGGTACCCAATTCTGTACCTAGGGAGGCTGATAGTAATACTGTATTTATCTAATAATATAAGAAACTAATCTTCTGTCAGAGACAGGTACTCAATTCTGTACCCAGGGAGGCTGATAGTAACACTGTATTGTAATGGGTGGCAAGTAAGTAATTCTTCTAGCAGAGCCAGGCTGTGAAATCTGTTTTTTCTTTCTACTCATTCCAAAAAATCCCCTTATATTTATTCACCATGAATCATTCCCTTTCAGCACTAGTGAGCTAGCTAAAACATTTTTATGCACAACATGTAGTCTAGAGTACCTTGAGTAGTAGTATAAATCTACTCATGCAGTCTTCTGGAGTTGTGAAAGAGATAGAATTCTATTTTTTCATTACAGTTGCGCAAGGCAAAAAGCAGCAGCAGCCCGCCTGCAAAATTTACATTTCACACGCAGGCCGTCCTGTCATTGAGCCCATGGGCCAAAACCACAAGCTGACCACAATTGTGTACGTTACAGACCTGGGGGAATTCAGAATTAACTTGGTTAAGGTTTCTGCCCAGCCCAATTTTTTTTACCAGTACTCCACCTTCCAGACCCACTCTTCAAGCACTTGCACAAATACATAAGGATGGCCTTAGAGGCATAGTTATGGATTAAAGGAACACATAAAGACATATATATTCATTAAATCAGACCATGTGGCTGCTCATATGGACATATGAGTACACTGGTTCATATGCCACTTGTTGGGAGTCAATCTTTGAGACAACAGGGAAAGAAAATGTGAGACAAGTCTAATTTGAAAGAATCATGCCATTGAGAATTGAAAAAGGAGTGATTGGTGAAATTAACTAGGAAGGAGTGTAGCAAGGAACAATCTGGATAGAGAAAGGCAGAGCTGGATCAAGCATTGAGAACAGCAATTTCCATTGCAGCTCGTTGTGGAATACAGCAATGTGAGCTGTATTTCTTCATCAAGATTGCTGATTGAGCACTGTTATATCCTTGTTGATAGACTGAGAGCTGTCGTTCTGTATGGCGGAAATATTTTTGAATGGTCAGAACAGGGCATGACTGTTGAATTTTCTCAAATAGAACCTTGCTGGAGGCACACGTCTGGGCAGTTTGAGATTGCTTTTGATAAGCTAAAAGATCAATTGTTGGAGATTTGTTGAACCGTAGTCAGTTAATGAATGGATGAATATGAAATTGGTACTTACACTCCGTGTTATAAGACCAGTAAAGCTCAATTGGATTCAACTCGCAGTGGAATTTGGGTAGAAATAGGAAGATGTGCCCAGCATCTTCAAAGATCTCTTGAAGGAATGGATGTTCGTTGAAAAAATCATATTGATGCAATGAAATGTTAGACCAACAGCAGAAAATGTTCTTGCTTGTGTCAGTTTTGGGTGGATCTGAGGGATTTG
This sequence comes from Puccinia coronata f. sp. avenae, assembly GCA_002873125.1. Classification (NCBI taxonomy): domain Eukaryota; kingdom Fungi; phylum Basidiomycota; class Pucciniomycetes; order Pucciniales; family Pucciniaceae; genus Puccinia; species Puccinia coronata. The sequence goes on along the minus strand of PGCI01000295.1, from coordinate 75,610 downwards.
ATTTGCTCTCTGGGCTATGACCTTCTTCCCTCATGATCTTGCCAACACATTTTTCTTGACTCAAGAAGTAACCTGTGTCTTCCACTTGTTGCAGGAGTTTTTGCAACAATTCAAAGCATCCTTTCGCAAATTAGACTGAATACAGACTTCACATCGGAGTTTCAAGGCAGGCTTGCAATCTTTGATCCGTAAAGCAGAATAATGCTGCCAGAGGCCACGTTCTTCCAATATCGCTTTGATCCCTTTTGGCTTTCCAGCTAGTGTAGGGTTGGGGTGTGAAGCATCATACACAAAGTTTTGTCAAAGGCCGCAGAGATGTGGTGGGATGATTGGATTGTCACTGGGAATAACTGAGTCACGTAGTCAAGATTGCTTCCCTCCTGGGTTGAGATTCATATTTTGAACTCTCAGAGCTGACTTTGAAAATCCACCATGTGCAGATGAGCAATTGAAAACAAAAACTGCCTGACAGTTTGGATGTAGCAATTCAAAAATGGGAATTGCTTTGGTGGAGACTTGGTGGCATAGTTGCTCCATGTCTCACCATTTGTCCCCATTGGAGCCAGGATAAATGATAGTGGCTGCATTGTCAGAGTCTAGATTGGTTCCTTGGAACTGTTGGTTGGAAAGTTCCAACCCAACTGTTGTCTCAAGGATAAATTTGGAAATATGAATGAGACATCCAGTATTCTAGTTTGATCATAGTTCGGTGGTACCGGGAAGTAACCAGGACAATTTGGGCTTCTCCTTTGCGTGAATTTTTGACTTGTCATGGTAGATAAAGAAAGTTTCCTTCCCATTTTCTAATTCTTTGGGGTCAACCAGACGCACTATTGCAAGATTGTCAGCGCCGAAAATTCTGGATTTTTTTCAATAAAGATCAAAGTCCTCAATGTACTTTTTTCTAGCCGCAATCACATCAGGCCGCTTGTGTCCATTAAAATAAAGACATTTTCAATACTCCTGAGGTTGATACCAAAGCCTTATCATCCAGCAGGTTGCAGTTTGGCAACTGAGAGTTTTATTGATGTTGAACTGAGGGAAAAGAGTGTGGAGGGTGTATTTGCCGAAATTGATAGGAGTCACCTGCAATCTGGCCCAAAAAAATATGTAAATATTCTATTAAGAACATCAATGTTAAAGAAATAATATGGAACAACCTACATGGCCAGGGACTTGAGATGTGGCCCAAGTAAGCAATGCTTTTTGTAGCTCAATGTTGTCAAGTAACAATTTTTGGTTCTTTTGATTTCCTTTTTTTGCTTCCAAGAGTTGTTTGTTGTTGATGATGTTTTTGGCTTCCATTTGAATGGAGAAAGCAAGATAAATCCCACTTCTTGATTTCGGAAGTGCCTTGGGAAAAGGTTGTTGGCTGATAGCAGATTGAGAAGCTGCAAGAGATGCAGTCACACTAGGACAGGGGGTTCCATCAAGACTGTATTTCAGGCAAAGATTGTTGGATTGGTATAAATTATTCATTATTGATTAGGGGAACTTGAATATTTTATTCTTCTTCTCTCTTCGTTGATATTCCGCTGTAGCTGTGTTGAGTGCAGAGTTGAGTTCTTCTCCCTTTGCGCGGGCTTTTGAATTTTTTTTGTTGTTTTCAGTAGGCTCTTTTGGAGCTGAAGGATGTTTTTCCAATAAGCAAGCAAGGCGGGCATCTGTTGATTGATGATTGAGATTGCTGGAATCAACAATAGGAACATTGTCTAGAGTTGCGGTTTCTAGGTTTGGATCAATCAGAGGCTCAGCTGCTTTTTGAACGGGTTCGGATTGGATGAAATAGTTTTCAAAAAATCTTGTTGTTATTTCCAACTGCTTCAATTCAACTTTTATTCCTATTTTGCTTAGTTTGTTTTGGGATAGAAGCTGGGATAAGTCTTTTTGAGGAGAAATTGGGGTTTTTGGTTGGCTGCTGATAAGATTTCTTGCCTGATTTTAATGATCACGGTGGTTACCAGAATTGTTGCTCATGGTTGTATCAGCAGAACCCAAGAATATCGGCTGGAGTTCCTGAAAAACATCATCATTGTCTGAATCACTACCCTTGTCAGTTGTTTCTTTGTCCAGGACAAGATTGAAGTAATGGAAAATGTTGTTTGCTTGGTTTTGTGCTTCAAATTTGTCTTCTTGGAAGGCAGATATTTTGCCGTCTTTGTTTTGAGGAGAAATCTGTAGGTCTAACTTGACATTTGTATCTTTGACTGGTGCTGTGGTAGATTCAAGAAAGGTGTTGCTGCGGCTAAGATTGGACTCAACATTGATGTTGGCTGCGGCACTGGTCTTTGCAACATTGGGGATGGCTGGTTCAACATTGGAAATGGTTGGTTGAATTTTGCTGGTGGTTGGTTCAGAATCTGCAATTGGAGGGGTGTCTAGAGGCTGAATATTGCTGCCGTTGTGTTCAACCAGCTGGATTTCTGAGTTTTCACTGTCAGAATCAATAACTTGGGGTTTGTTAACCTTTGCTTTCTTATTCTTCTGGAGCGGGGTTTGTTCCATGGCCGCCCTCTCTTTTTTTCCCTACGACGCCTTCTTCTTTGACCTTTCAAACCTTTGGTAAGCATCATTTTTGATGTTTGATCTGCAAACATTTGCACAGACAGGGCATTCACAAAAAGTCAGCTTTGTATACACACACACAAGTGTTTTTATTTTAATGACAACTGAACGGGAGAGAAAACTTACCTGGGAGATGGAAGAGATTCCGGTGAAACTGGATGAAGTGAAAATTTGATTGCCCGGCATTGGTGTGGCCCACAATTTCCGCGGCTGGAATGCAGCACGTTTGTCACCCAGCGCAAACCTAAACCATGGTGTGGGTTTAGTATCTTCTTATAAATTGGCCTTATCCTAGTGGTTGATTCTCCCTGTTTACAGAAGTTTTGACAACAGGTTGTGGGTTCAAGCCTTGTGCCAGGAACTCCCTGATCAAATATGATAGAAGAATTTTGTTGTAACCTGATTGGGGATACCAAAGCTGTACAAGCTGCGAGAAGTAACTACCACACCAAGGTGATGCAGTCCACCACACCAAGGTGATGCAGTCCTCAAACATACTGGCAACTGGTCTGCCCCTGAGATTCCGGACCCCTAATTGAACCAATTTTCCCCTCCTGACTGTCCAGACCGACAGAAAAATTATGCTTTTTTTTGCCTTGTGCACTTGTACTTTGTTTTTTATTCATTATTCTTCTTTTTATTAATTTTCACAACCACATGTCAACCAGTTGTATTTAGTCTACTTAAACTCACTAGACTACAATCAACGGTGGCTCAGCTATGCTACAAAAGGCTGTAGCGCAGCGTAGTGTTAGCGTTTTTCAGCTACGCTCCAGCAAAGTTACTGTTAGCGCTGAATTTTTCAATCTAACACTGAAAGTTTTTTCAGAAAAGAAAACAAAAACTTTAGTGTAGAGTTAGCATATCTGGGATAAAGAAAACTAATGCTTAAAAAATTGGTGGCTTGCTAGTTTTTAGCGTTGTTAGTGAGTGAAATAGCTACGCTAAACTTCAGCGTAGCAATTCCACCAGTTATGCTGAAGTTTAACTTGCAAGACTGATGACTTGAAAAAAAAAAAAAAAGTCCACAGGTGGTTCAGGGGAGCAAAAAACAAAAGGAATTACTTAGTCCTTTGTTTTTCTGGCCTTTTTATTCAACCAAACACTTTTTCATACTTCCATTACTTTAACTGCGTGTTTGAGGGAGAATGTCCGCCCAGGATCAGTGAACTTAATCACCGCATTATTATAATAGTTTGTATCAAGTTGCCCAGAAAAAAGAAAGTTCTATCTTATAGTGTAGCAGAGATGACAATTTGAGCCTCTGGACCTGAAATGTAGTCCAGAGTACCCAATTGATTAAAATTTTGCTTTGCAATACTTTATTGAACATACTGGACTACATTTGAGCTCAAGAGGCTTCAATTGTTGCCTCTGCCGTTACCTAAAATGGTACATCTTTTCTTTTATTCACACTTTCCATACACATGTAGACCAATTTCTGTCAGCCTCTGTGATGCCAAGGGCTAGTACCTTTTAGCTACACAAGGTGATAAGAGTGCAAAATAAGGGTAGAGTAGGATAATTTCACGTAGAAAAGTAGTAGGAAAGAAATAAAAAGAATATAATTCTTTTTTATAGAGGGGCCTGCTGGCGCAGGGGTGTTTGTAGGTGCCCTCTAAATCAGAGATCTGCTAAGCAGGGTGGTATCTGATTAAGCAAACAATGGGTGTCTGCGTAACAGAAGGTGGTACCAAAGTGCTTTTCCAATTAAGGAACCAGGATGGGGACAGAAGGATGAAAGAAGTACTCACTATTGCTTCTTTCAAGCCAAAAAGCCACGTAGGGGGGTGAAGTAGAGCTGCTGGGTAGACTGAAGGGTTTCTGCGCAGGAGCTGGACACGTAGGATGGTTGATTTAAAGAGAACACCACGGATAAAACAGGCAAAACAGGGCAGAGTAACTGAAATAAGGACAGGACACGGCATAACTGATTGACTGTAATAATAATTGATGATGATGAACAACTTTTGGTGTGGAAAGAGGGCTCTATATATACTAATTTCACTCATAGTGGAGGACCTTTCTGCCTGTGTGCGTGTAGTAACTGGTTTTCAGCGCAATGTGGCCAATTTGGGAGATTGGCACTAACAAGGCTCATCCCAATGACACTGCTGGTCATTAATTCAGCGTCACCAGTGCTTTCCATGACCTTAATAACCTATTTAGTCATTGTAACTAAGGTACATAACAACACTGACGTGTGATTGTATCTGAAATGGGCCACAAATGACGCAAATGGGCCACAAATGGCTAAGGCCAATCATTAAAGGCCATGCTGGCTATGTTACTCTTATGTATTCAAAGTTTTTATTAATAAAACCTTGTAAATAAACCACGTAGAATCTACTTTTACCCTAGTTACACTTGTACATATGTGGTAACTAGGGGATTAGCTATTTCCACGCATTTGGCCAATTTCCAACTGGATTATATAATCCACGCGCGGGGTTGGAGGTTTAAACCCCAATTGGGCCTAACTCCCAAACTATACACAACACCTCAATTATAAGTCCATAATTGGTCATTTCACATATAGTATGCATATGTAACAAGTACATACGTGTGTAATGTCCGTGTGACATATGTTTGTGGCCAATTCTTACGGGTAATTGGTTCAAGGTGAAGGAGTAGGATTTTAGGGGTACTTCCAGTGAGGGACCCTACATTAATTTGCATGAGGATTCAGAATATGACATAATATTCTAAGTTATCCTCAAGGTTTAGAAGTTATTTAATATTTTTTGTAAAAAGTAGTTGTTATTTTAATGTATTACTTATTTTTATGGTGCCAGGACTTTGCTAAGCTTTATTGGATAAAAATAATTAAACTGATTTTTTGTACATTATTAGTCATATAAATGGGTCTTAATATTGTAGTAATAATATCTCTATTTATGTTACCTTTGTCAGGTTGGCTATGTCATAGTAGCAAGCTGACATTCCCTCCCTTTAAAATGAGACTTTAGAAAACAAAATTCACTCTATTTGTCTGTTAGTGAAAAAAAAAAATTCTCAATTTCTCTTGGAGGCTCTATAATTTCGTAGATGTATGGGACCATCTGGTATGTTATCTTCAGGAATCCATTCATCTTTGTCTGCTGATTGTCCTTTATACCTTACTAAGTAGAGTCTAATATCTTTCCCATTGATCCTTTCTTTCTTATCCTTTAATATCTTATGTACTTTAAAGTTAGAGGTGTCTAGAGGTTCAATTATAGGTACAGGTACAGATGTTACTACAAGGGTATCTGTGCCTCTACTAGTGTAAGGCTTGATTAAGCTAACTGGAAAAACAGGGTGTTTTCTGGAAAATTCATCTGTTAAAATTACATCCACTGCATTTTTTACATGTAATTGCTTAATGGTAAAAGGTCCAACAAAGGAAGGTTTAAGTTTCCTGTTCCCTCCCAAGTTATTAAAATTTACAGTGGACAATAAGACTTTGTCTCCAATTTGGAAGGATGGTTCTTTATGAATTTTATCCCATCTTAACTTATTATATTCAGCTGCATCTTGCACACATTTCTTAGCATGTTCATGTGTTATATCAAGCATTCTTTTGAAGTCTAAGGAAGTGGGATGTACATGTGGTAATTTGTTATTAATATGGTCTTTGGGCATTCTGGGTATCCATCCTCTTTCCAAAATATAAGGGATTTCTTCGGATGAAGAATGTTTACTACTGTTATAAGCTATTTCTGAAGCAGGGAGTAAGCTAACCCAATCATGAGTGTAACCATCACTGTTCTTGAATTCTAAGCCAAAAGAACAGAATCTTCTGAGCATATCTTCCAGAGTTTGGATCATTCTTTCAGCTAATCCATCAGTTTGGGGATGGTAAGAAGTAGAAAAAGCTAATTTAGTCCCTAACATATCATGTAAATTTCTCCAAAATTCAGAAGTAAATTTGGGGTCTCTATCACTAATGATTATTTTGGGTATTCCTACATCAGCCATAATTCTATTCCAAAATAGTAAAGCCACTTCCATAGCTGTATCATCTTTGTGGTTAGGAATAAATCTGGCCCTTTTTGAACATCTGTCTACAACCACTAGTACAGAGTTGAAGGAGTAAGACCCTCCAGGAGGTAAACCTGTAACAAAATCCATGTTTATTATTTCCCATCTTTTGGTAGGTTCTTGGATGGTTTGAAGTAGCCCATATCTCTTACCTGTTTGCTTTTTTGTTTTCTCGCAAGTTTCACAGGATTTTATATAAGTAGCTACTTCATTAGGCCAATTATTCCACGAAGCTGTGGTTCTAACTCTTTCAATAGTTCTTTCTTCTGAAAAATGTCCAGCACCAATATTGTCATGGCATTCTTTCATAAGGGCATCAATCTGAAGTTGATCACATAAGACTATTACACTGGAATGTCTTTCTTTGAAGTATAATATTCCATCTAATAGGGAGAACTTACCAGAAGAGTAAGGCTTGGATAACCAGGGAGGTAAACTAGCAATCAATTCATGGGAGCTGTTTTCATTGCTAAGTATGTCTATTAATTTGACAAATTCAGGATTAGACTGGTAACTATCTCTGATAATAGTATAGTAGGCTTCATCCAAATCACAAACATGTATTCCTAAAATGGGAAATATATCTTCATCTTCAGGATCCCAGGCAGGGTTATCTGGAGTGTTTGGTAAAGCCCATCTGCTTAAGCCATCAGCATTACTATGCTTTTTACCAGCTTTGTGAACAATATTCATATGTCCTCTGTATTGCTGGATAGCAATTTGCCATCTTAACATATGCCTATTAGGTGTCTGCATGTTCATAAGGGTTTTAACTGCTGTGCAATCAGTGACTACAACAATTCTACTACCTTCAAGATAATAATGTAACTTCTCTAGGGACCATACAAGGGCTAAACATTCCATTTGACTGGCTCCATACCTTTTCTCTGTTGGCTTAATTTGTCTTGAAATAAACAGGACTGGTTTTTCTACCATTTTATCTTCAATTAAGAATTCTTGGTGTAAGGCAGCGCCTAAGCCATCTAGACAAGCATCTATGTATAAGATAAAGGGTAAATTGTAATCTGGTTGAGCTAGCACAGGAGCAGTAGTAAGGGCTAGCTTCAGTTGTTCATAATCTAGTACTCTAGGGTGAGTCATTTCATAAATGGTTTCTTTACTACATAACTCATACAATGACTTGGCTAAAATAGCAAATTTCTCAATATGTTTCCTATAATAACCACAAAATCCAAGGAAAGATTGCATTTCAGTGATATTCTGAGGCATAGGTTTGAGCATTACAGCTGCTACTTTATTTTGGTCAATAGCTAGGGACAGACCAGAAACAATGTGTCCTAAAGCTTTAACACTGCCGGCATTAACCGGTTGAGCACGGCAGTTCAAGCGGTGCTCAAACAGCCGTGTTCGACCGGTGGTCGGACAGGCACTGTTCGACCGGTGGTCGGACAGGCACTGTCCGACCGAAGCACCTGCCGCTGGGCCGGACAGGCCTGTCTGATCAGTTCCTGGGACCGGTCGCACAGGACCAGCCGGGACCGGTCGGACAAATCTGTCCGACCAGTTGGCTCTTGCTTCGGTTGGACAGTGCCCGTCCGACCACCGGTCGAACACGGCTGTTCGAGCACCGCTTGAACTGCCGTGTTCGACTGGTTAATGCCGGCAGTGTAAGCTCACCATATCCAAAATTGCACTTTTTAATAGACATTTTTAGACCAGCTCTAATGGAAGTTTCTAATACTATTTTTATCTTTTCCACATGTGTTTCCCAGTCATCTGGATAAATGATTATATCGTCAATATATATCATCATCCAACACTGGCGGATAAAAGATCCAAAAATAGAGTCCATCATTCTTTGGAAATGAGAAGGTGCATTCTTAATTCCAAAGGGCATCCTGAGGTATTCAAAAACACCAAGATGGCAGATAATTCTCATAAATTGGCGGCTATTAAGTTCAATAGGTATCTGGTGAAACCCTTTAAGAACATCCATACAGGTTATGTACTTAGCTTTGGATAAATTATGCAGAGAATGGTCAATTCTTGGAATGGGATAGTTATCTGCTTTAGTGTAATTATTTAAAGCTCTAAAATCTTCAACCATCCTAGATTTATCATTATGCCAGGCAATATTAACTGGGGTAGTAATTTCCACTTGCTCATTATGGCCCACTTTTCTAAGAACACGTAAATCTATAAGCTCTTTAATGTGTGTTTCTAAGGCTATTCTAGATTTAGGGCTAGAAGGGTAGGCTGCTTTTCTAAGGGCAGGTGGGTAAGGAGGTTCACAAGTTAATTCTAATTTAATATCATGTCCAGTGACATTGCCAATGGGTTCTTCAGTGGTACAGAAAGCTTCTTTATTGTTGTGACATACTTTAAGAACATCTAATATTTGGGCATTGGTTAGTATTTCACTTATAGCAGCTTGGGACATATATTCTTGATTAAAATCTTCTAATTCCTGGGGGTCAGGTTCCTGAGAAACAGGGGCAATGGTCTCAGAATGAATGTTGCAAATTTGGTATTTCCTTTTCCAATCTCCTCCAATGGTAAAATATCTATCTTTGGACTAGAAAATGTCAATGCCATACATGCAAAAGGTATCATTACCTAGTATAAGGTAGTCACAAATAGCATCTGAAAGTACTACAAACTCTACACTTAATCTGAGGGATCCCTTAGTGTGAGGGAATATTAAGGGCAAATTTATGACACCAATGGGTTTCATGGTGGAGTTACAACTGCTAAATGTAGCTTTGGGAACAGGTAATAAATGTTTGCGCCATTCAGGGTATATTTGTTGCAAAAATGTAGCACTGGCACAAGAACAAAAAGCTCCTATATCTAATAGTGTCTTAACTGCTAAGTCTCTGAAAATAACCTTAGTGTAACTGGTTTTTCCCAGAGTGTAACACCTTCCTTCCTCAGGTTTGTTAGTTAATAGCTTAGCATCAGATATATGACCAATATCCATATTGTCTTCCCATTTCTGGGGTAAGTTAGATTCACCGTGGATGGTATTAATGCTGAAGTCATTGCCAATATCAGCATTAATTACTAACACTGCATGACCACTAGATTCTGAGTCATCATCATCTTGACCATAATGTGTATTACAGGGTTCTTGTTGTATCATATCAAAGGTACTTTCAGAATCTGAATCAGGGCTTGCCTGCACATTATTGATTTTTCTCCTAGGTTTGGTACATTCAGTACTTCTGTGGCCAGTTTCTCCACAATTCCAGCACGTAGGAGTCTTTTCTTTTCTAATGGGTTCAGCTGGCTTAGATTCTAACTTTTTGGGAGGATCTGTTCTAGGAGTGTAATCCTTTTTATCAGAAGGATTGTGCTTCTTATTGATCCCAGTCATTTCTACCACTTCTTCCATAACACCTATAAGAGTGGATAAGTCACAATCCATGTCATTTATTCTACATCTGACATTATGTTCTAGGCTGCCTTTAGTTTGATGAAGTATTAAATCATTTATTTGTTCCTGATCTAATTTAGGATAAATGCATTCAATTCTCTTTTTCTGGTTCAGGCACCATTGATGAGGATTATGTTTGACTGGGTCAAAATAGTCATTTTCAAAGGCTCTGCGCATTTTCTTTTCCCAGATTCTAGTGCCAAATTGTTGTTTGATCAATTCTCTCCAAGCTGGCCAGGATTGTTGTCCCATGGTAGCTTGTTTACTAATAAACCAGTCAAAAGCTACTCCTTCAAATAATCTGGGCAATCTTGTAAGGATAGCTTCATCAGGAGCTCTGTAGACTGTTAATATATGATCAATATATTTAATGAAGTTAATGTGGTCATAATCTCCCTCTCCTGAGAATTTGGTCCATTCTTTAATTGGTGGCAACAATTTATTCAGAAGGGAAGGGTCTATGAAGTTGTTAGTATTGTTACTGTATACTTGGTTACGTGAGGAATGAGCATGACTCCCTTGGCTCCCATTATGATGGTTATTATGAGTAGGGGAATTAATAGGAGGGTAATTGTTATTAAGAGGCATGGGTGGACTGCTATTATATTTAGTATAGTTGGTTTGACTATTATTGTTTTGTTGTTGATTATTATGAGGATAGTTGTTATTATTTCCTCCATTATTTTCAGGTATGGTTTCCATATAAGGGTTGTTATATTTGGGCGTGGAGTTATTAGCAGGAATAGTTCTGGTAGGAATTTCTCTAATTAAGTCTGCTAATTCAAATTTCACGTATAACAGATGCTTTAATAATAGATTTCCATTAACATTCTTGTTGTTTTGATCAGATATTAAAGCTACTTGAGCTTGTAGTTCAATCATCATTCTTTTCAAGTCCATTTGTTCAAGTTCTAATTTCACATTTTGGGCGTGTAAAGTGTTAATGACATTTTTATTAATTCTGTTAATTATATGTTCAGTATTAGCATGAAACATGTCTTCTAATCTGTTAATTTTATCCGCCAAATCATCATTAGAATACTTGGAATGTTCATCTTCAAGTTCTTCTAATTTTTTGGGCACATTAGGGATCTTTGGCTCAGAAGTTTTAGCGTGAAAATCAGATCCATTATGCGTAAAGACAGACTTAGGTGATTTAAGAAATTTAGACAATTGATTTAAAATGAGAGAAGAGCTAGACATATAATTTTCTAAAGATTCAGGCGGAGGAGGAGCCTTATTTAAAAATTCTAAAACAGTTTTGTGGCGTGTTTTAGCATTTTTATCTCACAGAAGAATATTATTATGCGCAATTGTAAGAGAATTATCTAGGACAGAAAAACCTAATCTAAGCTGTTGTAAAAGCTGGTTATGGCGCTGCTGATGTTGGCCAATTTCTTCCACTTCTGAGGATTGTTGTAATGACGGTTGTTCATAGAAAGACTGCTCATATTCTTTCCCTTGTTCTTGTTGGCTGTGTGAGGAAACAATACTCTCTTTTCCTCCCAAGGGTTCCATCCCTTCGTGTACTCCTCCACTTCCTTTTTGGAGATAAACTTCTGTAATTCTTTCTGACTCTTCTGGGCTAGTCCTAAAAGATTCAGCATCATCTCCTGGGTGGCCTTGGATTTCTGGGCTTCCACGAATTTCTGATGGTTGGCCACGTGTATCTTGACCAATCTGGCTATTTTGTCCTCCTTGGACATACCTATCACCTGGATTTCCAGGTCCTCTTCCTCTGTCTGGGGTTTCTGGGTACTGGCCAAGGAGGTGGAAGGGGTTGGTTCCATGTCCACGTCCATGGCTTGAGGGTTGGGGTGACTGGGGGCTCTCTTCTTGAATGCCAAGTTCTGGGGCAACTTCTCTGGCTCTAGGTTGCCTAGTGGCCGGGGGTAAGGGGCCGTGGAGATCAGGCTTGAAAGTCCTGGCACCATAAAAATAAGTAATAAATTAAAATAATAACTACTTTTTACAAAAATACTAAATAAATTCTAAACCTTGAGGATAACTTCGAATATTGTGTCATATTCTGAATCCTCATGCAAATTAATGTAGGGTCCCTCACTGGAAGTACCCCTAAATTCCTACTCCTTCACCTTGAATCAATTACCTGTAAGAATTGGCCACAAACATATGTCACACAGACATTGCAGTACACGTATGCACTTGTTATATATGCATACTATATGTGAAATGACCAATTATGGACTGATAATTGAGGTGTTGTGTATAGTTTGGGAGTTAGGCCCAATTGGGGTTTAAACCTCCAACCCCGCGCGTGGATTATATAATCCAATTGGAAATTGGCCAAATGCGTGGAAATAGCTAATCCCCTAGTTACCACATATGTACAAGTGTAACTAGGGTAAAAGTAGATTCTACGTGGTTTATTTACAAGGTTTTATTAATAAAAACCTTGAATAAATAAGAGTAACATAGCCAGCGTGGCCTTAGCCATTTGTGGCCCATTTCCGTCATTTGTGGCCCATTTCAGATACAATCACACGTCAGTGTTGCTATGTACCTTAGTTACAATGACCAAATAGGTTATTAAGGTCATGAAGAGCACTTGTGACGCTGAAATAATGACCAGCAGTGCCATTGGGATGAGCCTTGTTAGTGCCAATCTCCCAAATTGGCCACATTGCGCTGAAAACCAGTTACTACACGCACACAGGCAGAAAGGTCCTCCACTATGAGTGAAATTAGTATATATAGAGCCCTCTTTCTACCTCAAAAGTTGTTCCACATCATCAATTATTATTACAGTCAATCAGTTACGCCGTGTCCTGTCCTTATTTCAGTTACTCTGCCCTGTTTTGCCTGTTTTATCCGTGATGTTCTCTTTAAATCAACCAACCTACGTGTCCAGCTCCTGCGCAGAAACCCTTCAATCTACCCAGCAGCTCTACTTCAACCCCCTACGTGGCTTTTTAGCTTGAAAGAAGCAATAGTGAGTACTTCTTTCATCCTTCTGTCCCCTTTCTGGTTCCTTAATTGGAAAAGCACTTTGGTACCACCTTCTGTTACGCAGAAACCCATTGTTTGCTTAATCAGATACCACCCTGCTTAGCAGATCTCTGATTTAGAGGGCACCTTCAAACACCCCTGCGCCAGCAGGCCCCTCTATAAAAAGAATTATATTCTTTTTATCTCTTCTTTACTACTTTTCTACGTGAAATTACCCCACTTTACCCTTATTTTGCACTCTTATCACCTTGTGTAGCTAAAAGGTACTAGCCCTTGGCATCACAGAGGCTGACAGAAGAATATATGATTGTTAGAATTGTCAGCCTCTGTGATGCCAAGGGCTAGTACCTTTTAGCTACACAAGGTGATAAGAGTGCAAAATAAGGGTAGAGTAGGATAATTTCCCGTAGAAAAAGTAGTAGGAAAGAAATAAAAAGAATATAATTCTTTTTTATAGAGGGGCCTGCTGGCGCAGGGGTGTTTGTAGGTGCCCTCTAAATCAGAGATCTGCTAAGCAGGGTGGTATCTGATTAAGCAAACAATGGGTTTCTGCGTAACAGAAGGTGGTACCAAAGTGCTTTTCCAATTAAGGAACCAGGATGGGGACAGAAGGATAAAAGAAGTACTCACTATTGCTTCTTTTAAGCCAAAAAGCCACGCAGGGGGGTGAAGTAGAGCTGCTGGGTAGATTGGATGGTTTCTGCGCAGGAGCTGGTCACGTAGGATGGTTGATTTAATAAGAACACCAAGGATAAAACAGGCAAACAGGGCAGAGTAACTGAAATAAGGACAGGACACGGCGTAACTGATTGACTGTAATAATAATTGATGATGATGAACAACATTTGGCGTGGAAAGAGGGCTCTATATATACTAATTTCACTCATAGTAGAGGACCTTTCCTGCCTGTGTGCTTGTAGTTGCTGAATTTCAGCGCAATGTGGCCAATTTGGGAGATTGGCACTAACAAGGCTCATCCCAATGGCACTGCTGGTCATTATTTCAGCGTCACAAGTGCTCTTCATGACCTTAATAACCTATTTGGTCATTGTAACTAAGGTACATAGCAACACTGACGTGTGATTGTATCTGAAATGGGCCACAAATGACGGAAATGGGCCACAAATGGCTATGGCCAATCATTAAAGGCCACGCTGGCTATGTTAATCTTAGGTATTCAAGGTTTTTATTAATTAAACCTTGCAAATCCGTCAAGTAGAATCTACCTGTACACTGGTTATGCTTGTACATACCTGGTAACTAGGTAATTGCCTATTTCCACGCATTTGGCCAATTTCCAATTGGATTATATAATCCACGCGCAGGGTTGGAGGTTTAAACCCCAATTGGGCTTAACTCCCAAACTATACACAACACCTCAATTATAAGTCCATAATTGGTCCTTTCACATACAGTATGCATATATATCAAGTACATACGTGTGTAATGTGCATCTGTGACACGTGGGTGTGGCCAATTGTTACAAGTAATTGGTTCAAGGTGAAGGAGTAGGAAATTAGGGGTACTTCCAGTGAGGGACCCTACATTATTTTACATGAGGATTCAGAATATGACATAATATTCTAAGTTATCCTCGAGTTTTAGAAGTTATTCATAATTTCTGTAAAAAACAGTTATTTATTTTAGTTCTGACTTATTTTTAAGGGTCCAGAACTTTGTTAATGTTTTTGGTTAAAAATAAGGTTACTAGTTATTACTCTTACTTTTATGTGTCACTATGGTTACCTTATGATTATTCCTTATTATTATAGTTACTTCATGTCTATTTGTTATCAATTATTAGCATATGTACTATTTTCAGGGTTTGTACATATGGTAATGATGTTGTTTTTATTTTTCATTTATTTTCTTTAATTTCTACATTACTAGTGTTACTTTGTCAGGTTGTCTCTGACTTAGTAGCAAGCTGACAAGAATACATGGGAACCAAAAAAAAGGAGGTGTGTGCTGTTGTTGAGTTATTGAGTTGTGCTGTGGGTGATTGGTGTGTTGTGTGGTGTTTTGTGTGGTGTGTTGTGTGGTGTGTATGTGTGATGTGTGGTGTGTATGTGTGATGTGTGGTCGAGAACGGCGGAACGGCTGATCAGGTGTGTCATGCCGGCGGCGGTTCGGCAGGTGTGTTATGTGGAGTTGGGCGGGCCGTTGGTGAGTTATGTGGAGTCAGGCGGCCGGTGTATGTAGTGTTATGTACAGCACGGAGTGTCATGCGGAAGGGGGCCGACGGTGTGTCATGTGGAGGCGGTTGGCTGCTGTTAGTGTTTGTGGGTGTTGGTGGTGTTAGGTTAACTCGGAAGCCCGCAGGAGCTGCCTGCTTGGGGGTGTTTTGTAGGCAGGATTTCAGAGGGATTGACATTTTCCTGGAGGCGACGGATTTTTTTATTTTAGGCAGGGATGTGTGTGCTAAGTAGGGTGTTAAAGACGCAGTATATCCCTCTGCTTACTATATGTATTTAGGTATGCCACAGGTGAAAGAAAGAAAAGAAAGAAAAGAAAGAAAAGAAAGAAAAGATTTTATTTTTTTGTGAAAAAAAAAAAAATTCACCCCCAAAAATATTTCAACTATCCCTGGGGTGATTGCATAATTTTTTGTTGTGTAACTTTAGCTACAGCTAAATAAAAAAAACCGACAAAGTTAATACCACTACGCTATGTGTTAGTTTAGCTGATTTTAACTTGAGCTAACACTACAAAAAAATCAGAAGATAATATTCACGCTACGCTACCTGTTATTGGACTTTTAGCGTAGTTTAGCGTAGCGGCCCACCGTTGCTACAATGAATAAAAAGATCATTGGATCTTCCCTCTTTTTCTGTGCACCAAGCCCTTCCAGTGAGCCTTTGAAATCTCACTGCCCCTCTTCTTCTCTCTCTCTCCACATCTCAAATAGTCCTCCATTCAACACAGGCATCCAATTTCATACCCAGGGAGGCTGATAGTAAGAACCAGTATTATTACTTGTAGAATGAGGAGATTGAGTTTTGACCAGGGATGAGTAATGTAGACTGTAGTAGACAAGCTGATGAGGAAAGGGAAACGAGAGGAGAAAGACAGGCCTTTATATAGACAAATCAGGGGAAATCAGACAGTGGCCAACATGTGGTTGGAACAATGGAAATGGAAGGATATGAAACATATAGGGTAAATTATTCTGGCTGAGTTGTGGTTGGCAGAACAAATTGGAAGCATGGAAGAAAATAAGAATAACAGACATATTGCAAACTTCCAATAGAACATTCTATGGGAGCTTATGGCTGAGGTCAGCAAAGGAAATTCTCAAGGTGTTATGATTACAATTGGTGGACTTGTGGTGTAGAGATTGCGCATGATTGCTGAGTGAAAGTGCTGTGATTGAGATGTTGAGCTGAGATCCTGCCTGTCTACAATATATCGGGTGACTCCTCTGTGATATATCTGCCTTTCTTGTGATTCCCCCTACACATTCCACCTTTTTCCACACTTCCCAGTACTGGCTTCAGCAAGTATTTTGGAGGCTTTGCAACAGTGTTTGAAGCAGTGGCCATTGATCTTGCAGAAAGTACCGATGTACCTGTTAGGACCTGTGCGGGGTTTATTGCCCGTTGGAGCCAAGGTTTTGCAGGCAGACTCCGGCGCTAGGAGATCCTTGGACCAGGCTTTTTTTTAGAGATCCTCCTGCTTGAGGGTGTTGATGATGCAAGATGGCACTGGAAGAAAACTAAACTTGGATGGCCGCATCCGAGTATATATCAGATGCAGCCATCCGAGGCAAACTTGGTTTTGGCCAACCAAGGTAATTGTCAGCCTTAGAGACAACACAGTTGCCCAAAAGGCTTCAACAGTGTTATCATCTTATTCTTCTCTACAAGGTGATCATTTTCATATAATAATATCCATACTTTGCTGTGTATAAGTGTGAAGTAATTAACTATGAAGTTCACATAACATCTAATTATTTTCTAAGTTGAAACCGTATTGAATATATGCATTTTAATCAACAAGGTTAACCATTTTTTCAGCTGGCTGAATGAAAATCTTCATCATCACTCAGAACCACCAACTTAGAAGAATCAGACAACTCTGGACAATATCACTCCTCACTATTCAATCAACACAGGTTCCATCACATCCCTACGTCGTCGTGGTCATTTGGTGTCATCTGATTGAATAGTAAGCAGCTCTTTCCAAGTTCTCTCCTTCTTCAAAGTTCCTCTGAGCTCTTGATCTTTTCATCCATTCTGCTCATCTTCTTCTTCAATCAAATAAAGAATCAAATCAATAAAACATATCATCTGTGCTTCTGTGGACTGCTGCTAAAATCCACATAGGTTTCCTGCTACATACCCTTTGCCAGTTTCCTTTTGCATAAAAAAGCAAGGCAGTCTCTGAATGGACCTTCTCTGTTTCTTAAGAGAAGAGGGTTTAAGCTTAGCTGCCCTTAAACCATCCTCCTTTAAGGAGAGCACCAGAATAGCCCAAAGAAGGCCAGATATCATCATAATTATCATCCTTATCTTCTTTCCTCTCTCTTTCCTTCTTCCTTACAATAGTTGTCCCTTCCTTATCCCTCTGGAATCAACTATTGTTCCCCCCATCTTGTGTCCTGTTGTCACATAAGAGACCCAGGCTCACAGTAATCCCTTGGCTGATTTAAAATTGGTGAGGGACCACCAATTTAAATTTGTTGAGGTGTCAACCGAGGGAAATCATTTCCTCGCACGGCCAAAGGGGTTGTATTGGTTACAACCCCCCGCGGCTAGATCAGTGGCGGCAACCAATGTAACATTGGTCTACCAGACCGATGTTACATCGGCAGGTCCCACCAATACATTATGCCTTTGTTCTAATGTATTGGTGGGCCCGGCCAACATAAAGTTGGTCTGGGCAACCAATGTAACATCGGTCGCCTCTGGCCGACGTTACCGCAGGTAGTTGTAACCAATACAACCCCTTTTGCAGTGTTGGTTGACACGCAAGCAATGTTGCCTCAGGTGCCAGGCACCAAGGCATCATCCATCGGTTGGAAAATCACCGATTCAACTTTGAATTGGTGATTTTCCAACCAATGGAAATGTTAAATTGGTTGAGATCATCCAATGGAAACGTTAAATTGGTTGATGTCAACCGATGTAAAGGTTCCATTGGTTGACATCAACCAATGTAAATTTTCCATTGGATGATCCAGAACAACGGGCCTCATTGTCGCTCAAGCTTTTTTATTTTTTCAATAAGAAATTCCAGTAGCTGCGGGCAACTATAGCTCGCTGAGCTGGTACATAAAGTGAAAGTCTGTACCAGCTTGGCGAGCAGGTAGGGATGCCCGCTGAGCTGATAGAGACTATGCTTGGCAAGCAGGAAGATCTGCCCGCTGAGCTGGTGCGGTATAAGCCTGTACCGGCTCGGCTGGCGGGTCAACCTGCTTGCTGAGCTGGTACAGTCCGTACTGGCTCGGCTGCCCGGTCAACCTGCCTGTTGAGCTGGTCAGCTCCGCCGGCAGGTCAACCTGCCCGCTGAGCTGGTACAATCTGTATGTACCAGCTCGACAAGCAGGTTAGCTTGCCCGCTGAGCTGGTACCCACTCGGCGAGCAGGTTAACCTGCCAGCTGAGCTGGTACCAGCTCGGCGAGCAGGTTAACCTGCCAGCTGAGCTGGTACCAGCTTGGAAAGCAGGTTAACCTGCCAGCTGAGCTGGTACCAGCTCGGCAAGCAGGTTAACCTGCCAGCTGAGCTGGTACCAGCTCGGCGAGCAGGTTAACATGCCAGCTGAGCTGGTACCAGCTCGGCGAGCAGGTTAACCTGCCAGCTGAGCTGGTACCAGCTGAGCGAGCAGGTTAACCTGCCAGCTGAGCTGGTACCAGCTTGGCAAGCAGGGTAACCTAACAGCTGGGCTGGTACCAGCTCGGCAAGCCAGCTGGCAGGCTAACCTGCTCGCCGAGCTGGCAGGTTAACTTGCTCGCCAGGCTGGTACCAGCCCAGCTGGCAGGTTGACCTGCTTGACGAGCTGGTACCAGCTCAGCTGGCAGGTTAACCTGTTCGCCGAGTGGGTACCAGCTCAGCAGGCAATTTAACCTGCTTGCCAAGCTGGTACATACAGGTTCACAAACCTTCCCGAGCTACCTCAAACCACAGAACAAGGCAGGAACGAAGATCAGCCTAAAGGACCAACTCTTCATAAGGACCAACAGCCTAAAGGACCAACTCTTCATTCTACCCACGCTAATTGGCGATGAAAACTACCCTATGTGGAGCAGACGGATCACAGCTTTTCTGAAGCACCGGGAGTTATACGTCACAGTCACCAACAATCCCGGAGCAACTCCTTCCAACCCTATAAAGAAGAAACTGTCAGAAGCAGCCAACATCCTCCTCAGCAAGATCAGCGATAAGTTGTACAACCGCATCATCACTGATGCCAATGACAACAATGGCTACCTGATCTGGCCCAGGATCAAGGACTTATACGCCAAACAAACTGGCACTACAAAAATTTCTTCAAACACCCCAGTGACTTTTACAATTTTTTGGGGGTGTAATCCCAATAATATTTTCATAAAAAAATATGTTTATGTCAGCTTGCTACTATGACAGAGCCAACCTGACAAAGGTAACATAAATAGAGACATTATTACTACAATATTAAGACCCATTTATATGACTAATAATGTACAAAAACTCAGTTTACTTATTTTTATTCAATGAGCTTAGCAAAGTCCTGGCACCATAAAAATAAGTAATAAATTAAAATAACAACTACTTTTTACAAAAATACTAAATAACTTCTAAACCTTGAGGATAACTTAAAATATTATGTCATATTCTGAATCCTCATGCAAATCAATGTAGGGTCCCTCACTGGAAGTACCCCTAAATTCCTACTCCTTCACCTTGAACCAATTACCCGTAAGAATTGGCCACAAACATATGTCACACAGACATTACACACGTATGTACTTGTTATATATGCATACTACATGTGAAATGACCAATTATGGACTTATAATTGAGGTGTTGTGTATAGTTTGGGAGTTAGGCCCAATTGGGGTTTTAAACCTCCAACCCTGCGCGTGGATTATATAATCCAATTGGAAATGGGCCAAATGCGTGGAAATAGCTAATCCCCTAGTTACCACATATGTACAAGTGTAACTAGGGTAAAAGTAGATTCTACGTGGTTTATTTACAAGATTTTATTAATAAAAACCTTTAATACATAAGAGTAACATAGCCAGCGTGGCCTTTAATGATTGGCCTTAGCCATTTGTGGCCCATTTGCGTCATTTGTGGCCCATTTCAGATACATTCACACGTCAGTGTTGCTATGTACCTTAGTTACAATGACTACATAATTTATTAAGGTCATGGGAAGCACTTGTGACGCAGAATTAATGACCAGCAGTGTCATTGGGATGAGCCTTGTTAGTGCCAATCTCTCAAATTGGCCACATTGCGCTGAAAACCAGTTACTACAGGCACACAGGCAGAAAGGTCCTCCATTATGAGTGAAATTACACTGCCAGAAAATCTGGCTCGGATGGCTGCATCCAAGTTTATATTGGATGCGGCCATCCGATTCAAACTCGGGCGCGCGCCACCGAGTAAATCGCTGACCGATTCAAACTCGGTGGCCAAACACCCGGGCCGCTGAGTTTGAATCAGTGAGTGATTAACTCGGTGGCGCGCCCAAGTTTGAATCAGATGGCCGCATCCGATATATATAAACTCGGATGCGGCCATCCAATCCAACTTTTCTGGCAGTGTTAGTATATATGAAGTCCTCTTTCCACGCCAAAAGTTGTTCATCATCATCAATTATTATTACAGTCAATCAGTTACGCCGTGTCCTGTCCTTATTTCAGTTGCTCTGCCCTTTTTTGCCTGTTTTATCCGTGGTGTTCTCATTAAATCAACCATCCTACGTGTCCAGCTCCTGCGCAGAATCCCTTCAATCTACCCAGCAGCTCTACTTCACCCCCCTACGTAGCTTTTTGGCTTGAAAGAAGCAATAGTGAGTACTTCTTTCATCCTTCTGTCCCCATTCTGGTTCCTTAATTGGAAAAGCACTTTGGTACCACCTTCTTTTACGCAGAAACCCATTCTTTGCTTAATCAGATACCACCCTGCTTTGCAGATCTCTGATTTAGAGGGCACCTACAAACACCCCTGCGCCAGCAGGGCCCTCTATAAAAAGAATTATATTCTTTTTATCTCTTCTTTACTCCTTTTCTACGTGAAATTACCCCACTTTACCCTTATTTTGCACTCTTATCACCTTGTGTAGCTAGAAGGTATTAGCCCTTGGCATCACAGAGGCTGACAGTTTATTTCTTTTATTTCTTTTATTTCTTTTATTTCTTTTATTTCTTTTATTTCTTTTATTTCTTTTATTTCTTTTATTTCTTTTATTTCTTTTATTTCTTTTCTTTTTTTTTTTTTTTTTTTTTTTTCTTTCTTTTTTTTCTTTCTTTTTTTTTTTCTTTTCTTTCTTTTCTTTCTTTTCTTTCTTTTCTTTCTTTGCTTTCTTTTCTTTCTTTTCTTTTCTTTTTTTTTTCTTTCTTTTCTTTCTTTTCTTTCTTTTCTTTGTTTTCTTTTCTTTTCTTTCCTTTCTTACATTTCATTTCATTCATTTCTTTCTTTCTTTCTCTCTTTTTTTGATTTTTGTTCTTTTTCTTTCCTTTCTCTCATTTCTTTTCTTTCTCTCATATCTTCTCTTCTTGTTTTTCCTTTATGCTTTTTTTGGTTCTTATTATATTGTCAAGCTGGTTACAGATCAGCTTCTGGAGGGTCAATTTTCCTACAGATTGGTATTAGCTAAGCTTCTAGAAGGTTAAATTGCTTTCAGGGATGGTACCGGTTAAGCTGGAAGGACATCCTGCTTGTTGAGATGGTGTAGCTGAGCTGGAATCTCAGCCTGCTTGCTGAGCTGGTACCAGATGATCTGGAATGTCAGCCTGCTTGCTGAGCTAAAAGCTCAGCCTGCTTTCTGAGCTAAAAGCTCAGCCTGCTTTCTGAGCTCAAAGCTCAGCCCACTTGCTGAGCTGAAAGCTCAGCCCACTTGCTGAGCTGAAAGCTCAGCCCACTTGCTCAGCTGAAAGCTCAGCCCACTTGCTGAGCTGAAAGCTCAGCCCACTTGCTGAGCTGAAAGCTCAGCCCACTTGCTGAGCTGAAAGCTCAGCCCACTTGCTGAGCTGAAAGCTCAGCCCACTTGCTGAGCTGAAAGCTCAGCCCACTTGCTGAGCTGAAAGCTCAGCCCACTTGCTGAGCTGAAAGCTCAGCCCACTTGCTGAGCTGAAAGCTCAGCCCACTTGCTGAGCTGAAAGCTCAGCCCACTTGCTGAGCTGAAAGCTCAGCCCACTTGCTGAGCTGAAAGCTCAGCCCACTTGCTGAGCTGAAAGCTCAGCCCACTTGCTGAGCTGAAAGCTCAGCCCACTTGCTGAGCTGAAAGCTCAGCCCACTTGCTGAGCTGAAAGCTCAGCCCACTTGCTGAGCTGGAAGCTCTTTCTGTTAGCTTGCTGAGCTGTTACCATATCAGCTTAAAGGTCAGCCTGCTAAAAAAGAAAAGAAAAGAAAAGAAAAGAAAAGAAAAGAAAAGAAAAGAAAAGAAAAGAAAAGAAAAGAAAAGAAAAGAAAAGAAAAGAAAAGAAAAGAAAAGAAAAGAAAAGAAAAGAAAAGAAAGAAAAGAAAAAGAAAAGAAAAGAAAGAAAAGAAAAGAAAAAAAAGAAAAGAAAGAAAAGAAAAGAAAAGAAAAGAAAAGAAAAGAAAGAAAAGAAAAGAAAAGAAAAGAAAAGAAAAGAAAAGAAAAGAAAAGAAAAGAAAAGAAAAGAAAAGAAAAGAAAAGAAAAGAAAAGAAAAGAAAAGAAAAGAAAAGAAAAGAAAAGAAAAGAAAAGAAAAGAAAAGAAAAGAAAAGAAAAGAAAAGAAAAGAAAAGAAAAGAAAAGAAAGAAAAGAAAAGAAACATTTTTTTTTTATAAAATATTATTGGGATTACACTCCCAAAAGATTGTAAAAAGCACTGGGGTGTTTGAAGAAATTTTTGTAGTGTGGTCTCTGTCTCAGCCGCTGTCTCACTCAGTGGCATAAGCTCCGTTACGAAGGAAGCCTCATGGACTATCTTGACCAGGTCAAATCGTGCCTAGCCACCTTTGATTCCATCTCCTACGTCCAGGAGGGCTCCGCTATTTGTGGAGTGATCACTTTGGTGTCAGGATTATGGTCTGTCCGCTTACGGTCCTTCTCTCCTTTCTTTTTGTTCCTGTCCTATCTGGCCATGTGGCCTTGTTCCTGTCCTGTCTGGCCATGTGGCCTTGTCCTGTCCCTGTCCTGTCCTGTGTCCAGTCCCCTGTCCAGTTCATGTCCTATCTCTTGTCCTGTCCTGTCCCAGATTGTTCAGGCCCCCTTTGGATCTTGCTGAGGGGGCTCTCTAGTTGTCCACTCAAGTCTGCTCCTTTTGTTTGAAATGAATCATCAAGTCGGAGCATAACTCATCTAGAGCCACCCTTGGCTGCTCCTTGGTTCTGCTCTCATTCTCTCAGAGCAGCCCCCTTCTCCTAGCCTCCATTTCTTGAGCTGAAATCTTAACATTCGGCTCTCTCTGAAAGTCGCAGCAGCTTGACCGATCCGATTCTCACCAATTATTCCCTCATGAGTGATCCCGTTCTTCTGTTAACCAAACTCCGAGATATAGCTTTCAAAAAATGCATCAGGAAGAAACCTGCTCAAGTTGACAGACCTGCCACTGCCATGTCTACCAACTCCAAGACCCGCGTTTGCACTGGTGGATGTCGGAATAAGAAACACAATCCCCTTGTCAAGTCCCATGCCAAAGAGAATTGTTGGGCCATCTACCCTGAGAAGAAAGAAAAGTTCCTGCAGCACAACACCACCGTTGCCCCCTCAGCATCCTCCTCCTCTTCTCAGCATCAAGTTCCTGCTTTCGCTGCCATAACCACTGCACAGTGTCTCCTCACCGGCTTGCTGAACGTTCCCGCTGTGCTTGACTCCGGTGCATCCCACCATATGTTAAATGACCTGGAATATTTCCTTGACCCGGAGGTTTGCTCAATACCCATCAGCACAGCTCGAAATTTCACCAATCTCACCGCTATTTGCGCCGGGACAGCCCTCATCTCTCAATCCAATGGCAGAACTCTTGAGCTCAGCAATTCACTCTTTGTCCCTGGCCTTAGCTGCAACTTGCTCTCTCTCACCCAGCTGGTTAAGCAATCCGCCTCCATCACCCGCTCGGCCCACCATTTCCACGTCTTCATTGACAATGACATCATCTTTGACTGCAAAAACAACAATAACATCCTTGAAGTCCAAGGTGCAATCGGTCCTGTGTCCAAAGAAATCACTGCCCTTGTCACCACTGCTCACTCTCTCTCCACTTCCGCATTCAAGACCTGGCACCATCGGCTTGGTCACTCTAGCATTGCCCGCCTTCAGGCCGTCCTCCCCGGAGTTCAACTCACAAAAACAACCTCCTGCAACAGTTGCATGAAGGGCAAGGTATCGCAAGTACCCTACAAGAGCCATTTTGACAAAACGGAACACCCTCTTGAGGTGGTTCACGCTGACCTTGTTGGTCCCATCACCCCGTCCACTAACTTGGGAAAACACTACTTCATCACCTTGGTCAATCAACATACCGGTTTCATCAGCGTAACCTTGCTTCATCGAAAATCTGATGCCACCGAAGCAATCCTCGACTTCAAAGCTTTCTATGAAACTCAGACCGAGCGCAAGATGAAGAAACTCATCACGGATGGAGTTGGTGAGTTTTGCAACAATACCCTTTCCGACGTCATCAAGTCCTGTGGTATCCAACACAATGTCGCTCCCCCGTACACTCCTCAACACAATGGCATCGCGGAGCGGGCCAACAAGACAATAATCAACATGGCCCGTTGCATGCTGATTCAATCACGCCTTGCCAAAGAGTGGTGGGGGGAGGCAGGTTGCACTGCAGCTCTCACTACCAACTGCCTTCCTTTGCTCATCAAGAGTGAGTTCAGCCCTCTCGAGCAACTATTCAAGTAGGTTCCCAATTACAGCTTCTTTCGCCCCTTTGGATGCAAGACCTGGGTCGTCAAGCCACCGGAAAAGCGCACCAGCAAGTTTGATGCCATCCCATGGGATGCCATCTTCATTGGATATAGCAATGATTACTCATGCTATTGAGTGGTCAAAACGGAATCCATGGAGGTCACCAACACCAAAAATGCATACTTTGATGAGTCATCCTTTCCCACTTTGGGTTCCCTTAACACCAGCCCGGACTTGTTTCCCCATTCTCAACTGTTGAGGTTAAACCTGCTAACATGATGTATCACCACAGTTGGGAGAGCTGTGCAGTTGAACCTAGACCAGTAACACCCAACACCTTGGCATCCACAAGCGTCTGTAGCCTAGTTGGTAAAGGCAGCACTCTAGCATGTGTCTCAGCTCTCAGCTGAGGTCGTGGGTTTGACTCCCATCAGACACATCTTCATTTTCACAGTCTCTACAGGTTATGAGCCCAGATGCTTACCTGAGCGTATCCACTTACTAAAAGAGACTGGATGAAGTTTTTGAATGCTGGCTCTAAAGACCATAAAGCCCCTATAAGCCTAGACACAGATCATGGGTTCAATCCCCACACTGATCACTCTTCATCATGTAGCAAGGGGGGGTGTTGAGGTTAAACCTGCTAACATGATGTATCACCACAGTTGGGAGAGCTGTGCAGTTGAACCTAGCCCAGTAACACCCAACACCTTGGCATCCACAAGCGTCTGTAGCCTAGTTGGTAAAGGCAGCACTCTAGCATGTGTCTCAGCTCTCAGCTGAGGTCGTGGGTTTGACTCCCATTAGACACATCTTCATTTTCACAGTCTCTACATCAACTACCCAACTTCTCCTCATTTTCCTCTCTCCCGTTTGAAGACGACGATAATGACGCTTCCTTCTCTTCAGTTTGGGCAGATAACTCACATCTGGAGTCCACAACTCCCTCTCGGTGTGAAGATGAAGTAATGTCCAAGAGGCCCCCTGAACGAGAAGATGAAGACATGGATGCCGATGATGGCGGCAAATGTTCTGTTGATGATGAAGATCCCCTTCCTCCTCCAACTAGACATCTCTTTCTTTGCTTAGGTCCTCACCCCACCAGAGTCAACAGCTCCATCAGCACCAACAATATCCTCTCTCGTCGCACCAGGAACATTGTTGCTTTCTCCGTTGCTTCGACCAAGCCTTTCAATCATGCTTGCGCAATGGCTTGTGATGACCATGAACATTGGAAGAAGGCGGAGGAGGTGGAGATTGCCACCATGATCTCCCACAACGTCTGGGAAGTCATTCCTCTCCAACCCCACCACCATACCATTCCTTCCACATGGGCTTACAAGAAAAAGCTCGGCGCTGACAACCAGTTTATCGAGTACAAAGCTCGCATCTGTGCGCAGGGTTTTGCCAAACCTATGGCCTGAACTTTGAACTCAATTATGCCCTGACCGGTAAACCCTCCTCTCTTTGATTCCTCCTTTCCCTTGCCAATGAACGGGGTCTTTTTGCTCATCAGCTCGATGTCAAGAGCGCCTTCCTTACCTGTGATCTTGACGAAGAAGTCCTGATGCTCCCTCCAGCTGGCTATCTCTCCAATCAACAAGTCTTACTTTGACTTATTAAGGCTATCTATGGCCTCAAGCAGGTCTCTCTGGCCTGGTACCGCCGTTTGAATACCTTCCTCTCTTCCATTGGTTTCACCACGTCCATTGCTGACCCTTGTGTCTTCTGGAGAGAGCAGCCCTCTTCCCTGTGGATATTTTCTCACGTCAACAACCTCATTATCATCGGCAGCAACCCGTTTTTCTTCCGGTCGCAAATGGAGAAGGAATTCAAGATTAGGTACATGGGGGAAGCATCATTTCTCTTAGGCATGAAGCTTGATTGCATCAACTCCGGCTTTGTACTTCACCAATCTGAATACATTCAACGGAAGTTGGTTGAATTTGATGCCGTCAAGCTCCCTATTGCTTCCTGGCTGCTAGACCCAAAGTCTTGTCTCCGCCAAGCATCCTTGTCTGAACAACAGCAGTTTCAAGCACTCAACGTCAACTATTGAGCATTAAACGGTTCCTTGAACTATTTAAGTATTCTTACTCACCCCGACATATCCTACTCAGTCGGCAAGTTATCTCAATTTCTTGAACATCCCGGTTTTTCTCATTTCACTGCAGCAATGCAAGTCTTTCGCTACTTGAACGGCACCATGTACCAAGGACTCCATTTCCAGAAGCAAGATTCCTACAACCTCAGAGCTTTCATCAATGCTGATTGGGGTAATTGCCCAGATACTTGCCGTTCCCACACCGGCTTTCTTGTTCTTCGACAATCTCATCTCATTTCTTGGAATTCCACCAAAGAAGCGACAGTCTCCTTGTCTTTGACCGAAGCCATATACAAAGCACTTGCCAACGCCTGTAAGGATATTGTGTGGATCCAGAATCCCGCCTCAGAAGATCTCACCAGTCCTCTTGGTTCTTGAGCTATTGTCCACGTTGACAACAGAGGCGCCATTGACCTGGCTCTGAGTCAAGTCAGTCAGAACGGGTTTTGAACCAAACATATGGATCTACACCTTCACTTTGTCTGAGATCTCATTGCTCAGAAGCTCTTGAAGATCAGCTTTGTCCCAAGCCTCAAAAACATTGCCGATTTCTTGACCAAACCCGTTGGTTGGACCAGTATCCTACAAGCAGTCTCATCCTTTGCAACAGATGCTCCAAAACTCTCTGCTTTGTGCTCTCAAGCACAAAGCATGTCAGCCTGTCAAGATACTGTTTCCAGCACCACCAACGTGGCTGATGCCTTCATGCACGCTATACGTAAGTCTTGTGGGCCCGTGCATAGTCATCCCTGTCCGTATGAGAGACTAACACTACCAGAAAATCTGCTTCAACTGCCACCAGTTGACATGCAGTCACTTTGATTTAACTTGTGTTTTACTTGAATCTTACTCAAAAAAAAACTTCAATCCAACTTCAATGCACAGTCACTGTGCATTGTGCACAGTGACTGTGCCAAAAATGTTTTTTTGGATTAAATTGGAAGTAAAATGGGAGTAAGATGGGACTAGCCTGCATGTCAACTGGTGGCAGTTGAAGCAGATTTTCTGGTAGTGTAACTCTCTGTTACCTGAAACTCTCCCCAAAACCGCCCATGCAGGTGATGAATTGCGGTCGGATGAGCAAGGCACCATCAGCCAAGGAACCACTCTGGACCCTGACCACCGTGATGGCCAGGGCCAAGCAAAGTAACTCAGGCATATTGTCCCAGGTAAGCACCGGGGCAATCAAGAATATATAAAGAATGATCCAGCGACAAAGCACTGACTTTCCCCCGTCAACTTTCTCCCCTGCACAACAATAAACAAACATATAGGCAAACAGAAAACCTTCTCGTTGCAAATAGCCATTCTCCTGTCTATCTGCTGTGTCCCATATCTCATTATCTTTGATTGTTGGCCCTTGTGCTACCAACTCCATCACTTCATCTCTTTCCGTAACGTGCTTGGCGCACTTGTATTATAGCACCCGTATCACTTGTCTCTTCACTGTCTCTTGCCTCTGTGCGTTCATCCTTTCTTCTTGTCATCTATTTCCATTACACCCGTCTCTGTCTCCACTGTTGAGCTCTCTCTCTTTTCCTATCTTGTACCACTATCCTTCCTGCCTTAGGTAAGGCTTGTCTTCTCTTTTCTCTCTTCTCACACATTGTAAATACATGTCTATAATTGTCTAATAAATATTCCTTAGTTCTTTGGATTCTTTCACTGAGCTGGTACCAGCTCGGCAAGCAGGTTAACCTGCCAGCTGAGCTGGTACCAGCTCGGCGAGCAGGTTAACCTGCCAGCTGAGCTGGTACCAGCTCGGCGAGCAGGTTAACCTGCCAGATGAGCTGGTACCAGCTCGGCGAGCAGGTTAACCTGCCAGCTGAGCTGGTACCAGCTTGGCGAGCAGGTTAACCTGCCAGCTGAGCTGGTACCAGCTCGGTGAGCAGGTTAACCTGCCAGCTGAGCTGGTACCAGCTTGGCGAGCAGGGTAACCTAACAGCTGGGCTGGTACCAGCTCGGCAGGCCAGCTGGCAGGCTAACCTGCTTGCCGAGCTGGCACCAGCTCAGCTGGAAGGTTAACTTGCTCGCCAGGCTGGTACCAGCCCAGCTGGCAGGTTGACCTGATCGACGAGTTGGTATATACCAGCCCAGCTGGAACTGCTTGCCAAGCTTGGTACCAGCTAGGCGAGCAGGTTGACCTGCCAGCCGAGCTGGTACATACAGAGTACCAGCTCAGCGGGCAGGTTGACCTGCCAGCGGAGCTGGTACAACTTTACCAGCTCACCAGGCAGGTTGACCGGGAAGCCAAGCTGGGACGGACTTAACCAGTCCACCAAGCAGGGTGCCCTGCCAGCCAAGCCGGTACAGACTCCCCCACCAGCTCAGCGGGCATTCTAATTGCTCGCCAAGCGGGTTCAGATTTGATCCACCAGCTCGGCGATCTAGAGATGCCCGCAGCTACCGGCATTTCTAATCGGTTGATGTCAACCGATGGAATTATTTCATCGGTTGACCAATGGAATTTTTTCATCGGTTGACCAATGGAATTTTTTCATCGGTTGACCAATGGAATTTTTTCATTGGTTGACATCAACCAATGGAATTACTTATTCCATTGGTTGATGTCAACCGATGGAATATTAGTATCAGTTTGAAAATCACTGATTCAAGATTGAATTGGTGATTTTCAAACCAATGGATGGTGCCTCGGTCTCTGGCACCCAAGGCTACATTGCTCGGATGTCAACCAAGGAAAAAATTTCCCTCGGTTGACACCTCAACCGAGATCTCATCGGGGGTCCTCAACTGATTTTGAATTGGTTGAGGGATTGCATTGGTTGGTCCAACACCGAGTTTGCCTTGGATGGCCACTTCCGATATAAAATTGGATGTAGCCATCCGAGGTTAGTTTTCTGGCAGTGTGGTGTCACGTGGGCCTTGTTCATCATAGACAAAACACAGAGCAGCCAGTCAGGAGGGAGGGAGGTTAAGATGGAGACAGAGAAGATATCATTGGTTGTGAGGGGGTTTTTGGGGCTGACTAGGGAATTAAGGTTCTTTTAGATTTTACCCATCCCGTCAAGGTGTGCAATGATATTGTTGCCAAACATTTTGGAGACAATCAGTTTTTGCATCCAATACATCATTCCCCCCAAGGAATGATCTTGATGAGCCAATTTGAGGGCAAACCAGAGCTTGCATGCATCAGCTGTGTTGTGTTGGCAAACATATTGAATGTTTCCAGAGTGGACGTTCTTTGCAAGGACCAAGCAGACCGCAAGATTGTCCTGCTCAAAGGAGACCTTGACCTTTGCAAGCTTGATTTTTTTCTCATTGGGTTCAAGGAGGTATATCATACTGGTCAAGTGGAAGTGAATGTTGAGGACCCAGCTCCAGTTCAAGTAATTGGAGCCAGGACCTGGAGTTTTAAGCTGATTGATAGTACCCGTCTTAAGGGCTGGCTGGAGAACTCAGGAGTGGAGGAGTCAGCAGCGGCATTGGAAGGGTAGGTAGTTTGCGCAGGGGGTTTTTTGTCTTTGTTGCTGCTGATGGTGGGTGGCTTGCAGAAAGAGATAAATGAAAATAGCTTTGTTGATAAGCTTAGGGATCCTAAAGAGACAAAACGGCAAGGTATGCTAATTAGCAACGGGTTGCATAACCTGTAGAGACTGTGAAAATGAAGATTTGACTGATGGGAGTCAAAACCACAACCTCAGCTAAGAGCTGAGACACATAATAGGGTGCTTCCTTTACCAACTAGGCTACAGACGTTTTTGGCTGCCAAGGTAGTTGGGTGGTAGTGGTCATACATCATGGTGGCACACTATCATACACCTCAACACATATCATATTGGTACTGGTCATCTGGATTAACGGATGACCAATACTGCTCATTCATCACGGAAAAACCAAAACCAATACAATACACGCATAGGGATTGGCCTGTATTGTATTGTTTTGCACGCCAAAACACAGTATTGGTATTGTAGCCGGTAAGCAATACTATACAGCCTTTTCCTTTGGTGTGTATTGCTGGGACCGCTACAATACAAATCTGTGTATTGGCCCTCCAATACCCAGCAATACTTGATGTATTGGGGGGATTGGCCCTTCAATACATTACACAGATGTCTAAATCTGTGTATCAGGAAGGCTGATGTGATACGGTTGTATTGTATTGGACCGCCAATACAATACACGGTATTGGCCATACAATGTGTGTATTCTATTGGTTTCAGTGTTGATCATGGGCCTTGTTATGCAGATGGATAGATGACCAATTACTGAATGTCAAAATGGACCCGGGTACCGGTTGCACCGCCGGTACCCGCATGATTTTTCCAAAAATCAGGCACCCGGCACCACATCCGGCACCGCCTTGAGGGTACCGCGGGTCTTTTAGGCAGGTACCAGCGGTACCCGCCGGGTTTTTTTTTCTTTCAAATCTCTCACTTAGTCCCAAAGGACTTTGAATATAATAAAAGTAAATTTTTTTATCATTAAAAACTCTTCAAATTGGATTTTTAGCAGCTATCAGTTCTCTAAATAGTTTACATCTCGCTTATTTGGATTTCTAACTAAGCTTCATCATCCAAAACAATGATTTTTCTTTTCCCCTTCTGCTTTGTCTGGTTGTTTTCTTTGATTGCTTGTTTCCACTCTCGCAACATACCTTCCTTGATCAGTTTATTCTTTGAGTAGAAGGCAACGGTCATCCCATGAGTTACCGAACCGTGCGCAAGTCTGTGCCTCTTTGATGAGACATAATTGCGTCCAAAGCTGAACGCTCTCTTGACGTCAACCAACGTTGCTAAAAAAGTAAATCATAAGTGATTCCAATTGTATGAATTTCGCAATCAGGTAGATGGTCAACTCACCTGCACAGCTCAACACATCCAGAGCCATGTGCACCAGGCCGCCATGGTTGTTCCCCGATGCTTTCTGCTGTATCCACCACTGCAGAGGATTCACTGGGTCGGTACCGTTCAAGATAAGTCTACCTGCTAACCACACATCAAATTGGTCGGACAAGGAATCCCCCCCTCGGGCAGCAGCAGCATCCCCCAATCCGGCAAGCATACCGGTTTTGGGCTGCGAGAAGTGGGAAAAAAGGGCTTTAATACCCTTGGTTCTCAGTAATGATAAGACCAAGTGCTTACCTTGGAGCTTGAAACCGTATTTGGTGCTGGTGCAGAGGAGGAAGGAGCCATTGGTTTTGGCTTGTAAAATGATACCCACATATCCCGCGCTAGTCGTATGGCTTCGGATATCCACTCGGGCTCCCAGTTGGCCAACTTGAAATACTCGGCTCTAAACGACGGGTGAAGCACTGAAGAAATGTGTCATTAATGAACTGCTGCATTAAGAAGAGAAAGCTACATACATATTGCTATCCTATAAAGAGGAGATGTATCCGTCAAGCTATAATACTTTTTTGTTACTTTCAGTCCAAATCGGCAGGCATGCCTCAACGCTGCTGGGTAATTATTATCACTGATAACTGTGGAAAGGTGCTCGGTGATTTGATCAATGTATAGAACTACGCTGGATAAGCGAGCCGATCCCACCACTGACAGTTGAAAAGTGATCTCGTAAAAAACATTAAGGACCTCAACCAGATCCCGTGCCAACTTGAAGTCGCCGTCATCCAATTGATGTGCACGGTTGACACCATGCCGTTTATGGTGCTGCCACTCAAGTCTTAGATTGAAGTTATGTCAATCTTCTACATAACATGAAACCCGCTGGAAGGAAGACTTACATTGCATCTTCACATCTAATTATGCTTTTGAGTTGCGCACTGTTTGAACTGCATCAAGTTCTCACATCCCTTTCAATGTTGTGAGGGGTTGCGCAACCTTTTTCCTTACAAATTTGGACAAACTCGGCTTTGGAATTCGGCGAAAACCTCAATTTCTTAGTGATCACACAAAACTGTAACAAAATAGATAATCAACAAATCAAGTCAAGTATCTACTTAAAAGGATACTGATTTTTGCCAAGGTCTGTTTGCAGGATGCAGATGTGTAGCAATTGTCTTCATCTTCTTCACTAGCATTTTCAATATCAGCCTCGCCAAGGGATTCAGTCTTGTCTTCATCTGATGTGAAATTGGAGTCAACATCACTTGATGACTCCTCATCTTGCAAGGTGGCTTTGTGCCCGCGCGGAAGCCTAGCATTTGGATGAAAGACAAATCATTATTGAAACAAAATATAATCAAGCATTCAATATGAAACTTACATGCTGATTTGCTCCTGGGTGCTTTCATTGCCTGAATCAATTCCGTCAGGTTTTGATCCTGGATTGTCAGTAGCACCATTCTTCTTCTGAGCTCCAAACGGGCGGAGTATAGCTTGGGCAATAAGGTTTAGTATATGAGCAAAACACCGGATCCACTGTGTGTCGCCTTTAAAGCGTGGCCACTTGAGCTTCTTGAGCTCCCTAACCATTACCTCATTATTCTTGGCATTGTCGGTCACCATTCCACATATCTGAAGAAAAATTGATTAGTCAGCACTTCAATAGAAAGATATTATTCAGCATTTCAATAGAATAAGACTAATATTCAGTGAATCTTGGCCAACCTTATCTTGGATTCCAAATTTCTCCGCAACCAAATGTACCGTGTTGGCCAGGTACTCACCAGTGTGGCTTTTAGACAAGCAAACAAATTCTAATGGCATTGCTTCCAACTTGATCGTGCCAGATTCTTCTAGTAGTCTGTAGATGAT
The DNA here is from genome assembly GCA_002873125.1 of Puccinia coronata f. sp. avenae. Classification (NCBI taxonomy): domain Eukaryota; kingdom Fungi; phylum Basidiomycota; class Pucciniomycetes; order Pucciniales; family Pucciniaceae; genus Puccinia; species Puccinia coronata. The sequence continues at coordinate 41,832 of PGCI01000295.1, read as the reverse complement.
GATACCTAAAATGCCAAAACCATTTGGAGATTGCCATTCATCAACACCCAAATACATTGCACCATTGTGCGCCTAAAAAAATCCAAAGCATCCCAGTCAGTTTGTTTAGAGAAATGTTAAACAAAATGCAAGCACAAACGTTCAAAACATCACAGTAGTTGTTTTGTATAGCTGAGTAAAGCATATGGATGTCGTTCGAAACACCGCGCGGGGTTGGTAAGTGCTTTACAACCGTTGGATGAAGTATAGCTTTATGGCTCGCCTCGGTCAGTGCCGAAAATGGTCGTGCGGCTTCGGCGCACCAGATGGCGCATAACTGGGGCACCTAGATCATCCAAAATCCTCCGGTCTCAAATCTAAACATTCTGATTAGGGATTTTGATAGGGAATTGCTTACTTCCTTTGGATGTATGTGCCCACTTGCTGTAAATCGAAGTTCAGACAACTGTTGGCTTTCTTTGCTTTCTTTTTCTTTACGTTGACAGATTGATGCGTGCCTTATGAGATTGCTACAAGAGGAATCGGAGGTTGGTTGGTTTATCTTAGAGCCGCACCTGAATCCAGTCTTGGTCATCAGCTTGGTAAACAAAATTAGTGGTCATCTTCACTTACATTTTGCAAGTATATGCAATCATCCTCCTGCCGTACTTGTCCTTTTGGCTGGAAAGTTTGGGTGTGTGATATGACTGGTAGCTTGAACTGACAGCATTTTCAGCAATTTTCTGAGCTCTTTCTACATGTAAAGAACTTGGAATTAGAATAAGGCCGGGTGAAATTTAATATATTCATTGAGAGAAAAAATATACTCAGCTCCTCCTTGTCAGTCAATCTCTTAGCAGGAACAATCCCTGATGCGGCCTGAGGGCTGTTTGGGTTGGTTTTGTCCTCAGGTGTAAGTTCCTGTGTTGACATGGTTTTTTTGCGGGTGCGAGGCATGGCGTTGGTCAAGGATTGGTGAACGGAGTTGGTGGTTGGGTTGATGAGCGACCAAGAGTTCTGATATGCGGGTTGTTGATGATAGGAGGTAGGGTGGTAGTGTTCGCGTGTGTTTTGCAGCGTTTGCGGTCTGAGCCCAGGCCGTTGTACAGCCCGTGTCCGTTGAACGGTCAAACGGACACTGTGGCGTCAGCGCAAACCAGGCGCACAGACGTTTCTCCGCAGCACAAAAATTTTGGGCTGCGGCAGGAATTTTTTAAAAAACCAGAATAAGTTGCAAGCACCTGCTTCCCCCCGGGGGACAGGCGGTACTTTTGGGCGGTACCCGGGTACTGCACCGCTTTTCACCAAAAAGTGGGCACCCGGCACCGCCTGGCGGGTGTAAGGCGGGTGCGAGGGGTACCCGCCAGCGGGTGCCGGGTACCGCCAAACGGGTACCGGTCGAAATTCATTATGACCACTACTGGTCATCCATCACAGAACTTGTCATGCAGATGGATGGATGACCAGTACTGGTCATCCAGAGTGTGTTCTTTCTTTGGATGATTGACATTGGTCATCAAGAGCAGGCACCCTCTTTGAAAGTACACTGCCTGGATGACCAATGTTGGTCATCCAAAGAGTATACATGGTTGTCCCAATGATTGATGTCATAGGAGTAGGATTGGCAAGAAGTATTGAGTTCGCTGCCAGAAAAGTTGGATTGGATGACCTCATCCAAGTTTATATTGGATTTGGCCATCCAATTCAAACTTGGGCACGCGCTGTGGTGTTCCACTTGTGCTCCATTGCCAAAAAGGAACAATTCATATTTTAAGGAGGGAACAATGTATATAGAAGAGGAGGATATCATGTTCTAAGAATACACGGTGTGGTGTTCCATTCCCGCTCCAATGCCAAAGAGGTACATTTCATATATTAAAAGTTCACTTACAAGATGTACACTAGAATAGGATACAAGAGGAGGAAGATCAGGGAGGAGTACAGAAGGAATCCAGAAGAATACACGATACACCAACATCACAGAATTAACAACAAGGAAGAGTTACACCAACAGCAAGCAGGAAATACGGACAATGGTAGCAGTACAAGGAGCGGACACAGGGGGAAGAAGGGGAAGAAGGACCAGGAGGAGGAGAGGCCTAGACCCTGAACAGGATGGAACCTGGAAGGATTGGAAGAAAGAAGGGGTGATGGAAGGTGTTTCAGCCCCTGGATGGAAGAATAGAAGAAGGAGGAAGAACGGGCTGTATTGTACACAGTACAGGGGGGGAGTGGGCACAGAAATGATGTCATGCTGTGCAGATATGATGTCATGCTGTGCAGACATGAAGTCATGCTGTGCAGAAATGATGTCATGCTGTGCAGCAATGATGTCATGCTGTGCTGAAACCATAGCAACAAGGAGCAGGCTGTGCAGCTGACCAGTTCACCTGCAGCATAAATCCCTCAAAGGACCTTCCCTTGGAGCTAAATTCCCTCATCTTTTCCTATATAAGGAGGTCATTTCCCCACCACTGTTGTTTTCTTTTTCCTCATCCACTTACTAAGAGATTATAGTGTGTCTCACCAGTCATCAAGTTAGTCATCAAGTCTAGTCATCAAGTGTAGTCATCAGTGTTATCAGTCAATAAGTCAATCAATCAGTTATCAACCCCAACAATAAAAACATTTCTCAAACCCCCAATCAAACAACAAACACATCAATCAATCAACAACAAACTCAACAATCATCAACAATCACCTGCAATAGTCCAACACACTACTGCACTTTCACATAATCAATCCCACAGTTTGATTATCCGTATCATTATTTATAAGCGGTCTACTCAAATACAACAACAAATAAGGTCTAAGTCTGATTGAGATTACTATACTTAGTAAACTTAATCTTGTAATCAGCCATTTCTATTTTCATATTAATTTTAAGATTCCTTACAAAGGGTATAGAATTTATAAAGGGGCAGGCCAATAAACCACCCGTAAACTGACTGTTTTAGTCTTTCAACCTAACTCACCAGTTTATTTCCCCCAGCCGGATCTTTACCAAATATTATCATTTTTCCCACAGGAGTCCTACAACGGTTCAGTATTTAGGAGGTTGGCGGGAAGAAGTAATTAAGTAACAAGGAAACAGGGAAGGAGGACAAAAGGAGGGAATCCCTAGACCCTAAGAATATTGGAATTGGAAGGAGTAGTGCTTGGAAATAGGGTTGCCATGTGGCTGGATAGGAATATTCTAGTGTGGACTGGTCTCTTGGTAACCAAGTGCAGTGCAATGTTCCAGGGCATTCATGGAAGATTAGAGGTTGCTATGGGATGTACTGTATGGAAGATTGGAAGGTGTCATTGTTTATCTGGAAGATTAGAGGTTGCTATGGGATGTACTGTATGGAAGATTGGAAGGTGTCATTGTTTATCTGGAAGATTAGAGGTTGCTATGGGATGTACTGTATGTAAGATTGGAAGGTGTCATTGTTTATCTGTGGCTTGTTTTTGTTGTTATGTATTAGCATGTATGGAAGATTGGAAGCATACAAGTACACTGCCAGAAAATCTGGCTCGGATGGCTGCATCCAAGTTTATATTGGATGCGGCCATCTGATTCAAACTCGGGCGCGCGCCACCGAGTGAATCGCTGACCGATTCAAACTCGGTGGCCAAACGCCCGGGCCGCCGAGTTTGAATCAGTGAGCGATTCACTTGGTGGCGCGCGCCCGAGTTTGAATCGGATGGCCGCATCCGATATAAACTCGGATGCGGCCATCCGATCCAACTTTTCTGGCAGTGGTATGCATTGGTGGCTTGGTCTCTTGGTTACCTTATCAGAAGGCAGTGCAGAGGAGGTGTTCCCTGCAGCAAAAATGCCTCAGGTGGGATCACCTTGCGGCAAAAATGCCTCACCTTTTGCTATAAAAGGAGGCCCTCTCCCACCAAGATTTTTCCTTTTTTCCTCATGGGAGTGTCCCATCATCAAATTAGTTAGTTTTTAGTGGTTAGTAGTGATTACGTGGGAGTGTCCCATTAGCAGAGTTTTTAGTGGTATTAGTGTCATCAGCATTAGCATTAAGTAGTGTGTGTGCACCTATTAAATTGTGCGTGTCTAAGTAGAGTCATAAGCAATAAACCCAAAAATAAGTCTGCCATAAACCGCTTATCATTCAAACCCCAAATCATTGTGCCCAAGTATTAGTAGTAGTAGCAGACACAGAGCTCTAGTACTGATTAAAGTGACTTATCAAGAAATTGTTTAAGGAAGAGATCATTACCAACTCTAAATTAATATAACCCTTTTTACATAAACAATCCCACTGGATTGTTCATCCATCATATTCTTTGAGCCTATCCTAACAGTTCCCTGATTACGGTGATCTAAGTCTGATTGAGATTACTATACCTAATAGCTTAGTCTTGTAATCAGCCATATCTCTGTTAAATATTGATTTTGAGATTCTGTAAAAGTAGTATAGTATTTTATAAAGGGGCAGGCCATTAAACCACCCGTAAAGTGTTGCAGTAGCCTTTCAACCTACTTCATCAATTTACTTCCCCCACCCGGAACTTCACCAAATATTTTTATTTGTCCCACAGGAGTCCTACAGTGCCACCGAGTCAATTGCTGACCAATTCAAACTCAGCGGCCTGGGCGTTTGGCCACCAAGTTTGAATTGGTCAGTGATTCACTTGGTGGTGCACAACCAAGTTTGAATCAGATGGCCGCATCCAATATAAACTTGGATGCAGCCATCCCAGCCATCCTGAGTTGAAAAAAGATGTACAGTTGCGCGCGGCAAATTGCTGTATGGAGTTTTGTGATGTCCGGATGGTTGGGGGCCAGAAATTTGCAAAAAATCCCCCGGGAATTGGGGGATTGGGGACCAGGGAGGCAGGATTTGCTCATTGCTTAGGTATAAGTCCATAACTATGGGTTTATGGCACTGCATAAACCCATAACTATAGGTTTATGGTGCGTTATAAGCCCATAACTATGGGTTTGTGGCATATTGTAAGCCCATAGTCCTTGCACTGCAGCCACATGTCCGGATGGTTGAGCCAAAAAAAAAATTGGCTGGCCCAATTGCTTAGCCAAGATTGTTCTCAAGAGCCCCCACCCCAGGGAGTCCAAAACTATCGTCATTGAAAATATATTCGACCCCTTTGGGGGGGGGGGGGGGTGCTGGCAGGCACGATCAACTCAACTTTTGCGGGCAACCACAGACAGTGATTTTCTGTGCGCTGTCATGACATGTATGGTCACTCTCCAAAAGCTTTTGCCGCAGTGCAGTCGCGAATACACAACACTGCGGCAAAAACCTTTGGAGAGTGACTGTACATGACATGTCAAGAGTTCTTGACTGTGTGGCCTGTCACACAAGTCTGGTGGCTAGTATCTAAACCAACTAGCCGGAGTAATGATAAAATCATTGATTCTTTGAAGCTCTGTCTCTAACACGCGCAACTGTAGGTTCAATCTATCTTTTCAAAACATGGAAAGTGGACCACTTTCCAAGGTTTCTGTGTATGCCATATTGGGCATATGGTACGCGGGTTTTTGGAATCCCAGGATTTTACCAAATCAAAGGGAATCCGAGTGGAATCCTTGGATTCCGCACGCTATGGTACATACAAAGTTCCAGCTTCAAAATAAAAGATCCCTTGAACAATAGGAATTTGCAATTTGGCATGTATCTGATTGATGTCAGTCACATTCATTTCATTGGCATTTGTATTGCAGAAGTAGAAGATCATTGAGCCTGTATTGGCCTGTTGGTATCATCTGGTTAGTGGTGGGTGCAATCCACTTCAATCCTGTTCACAAGTTAGGGAGACATGAGATGTTGGCTAATGCTTTACCGCCAAGATGCAACTGGTGATGTACCAAACCGATGCAACGTCACTGGCTTTGTGTGTCAGATCAACTTCGTATATGTTGGAGAAGGTGTGATTACAATAGCAATAAATATGATCACTGAAATATCCAAGTAATAAGAAATACAGGAAGATGCTTAGAGACAACAAAATTACTCTTGAGAGTTAATGGGAATCAGAAATGAAGAAAGGACGGTAGCGTAAAAAGGGAGGCACGTTATATTTCCATAAGTACGTCCCGAGAAGCGAATTGATTTCATATTAAATCTTCTTCGGCTGTTGATTCAGTGATAGCCAAAATGATCTCCTCCACCATGTTTGTACCGCCCTCACCTGCAGTTTTCTGTATGCGTCTCGAGAACCTAGATGGTTCAAAACAGAAGGTTATTTCAGCATGTGTATTGTCACATGAGTCGGGCAAAATGTGTCCGTACCTCTCAGGATTTTGCTCCTCAAACGAAGCACCCGTCCAGGATTCAGGTGCACCACCTCCGGCGATCGAAAATTTATAAATCTGATTGGTTTCCAGAGTTTGGATAAGCTCCGCATTGGTCGATATCTTGTCATCACTAAGGGCGTGAAAACTGTCGCTGGTGTCAGGATCGCGCAAAGCGACAGAGGGATCACCGAGAAGGTGAGCAAACCGTTCAAGAGATTCTTGAAGATTGAAAGCTTGTTTCTTGGTGGCAAACCGAGGCGGGTTGGGATTTGTTGGTAGGGCAAGCAGATTGTCGATCCAGGGGTAATACTGTTCTTTCACTCGTTTAGGAAAGGTATCAAACATTTGAAGAGGGGTATCTATTCAGACAGGTCAGAATGCGAGCATGTTAGAAATAAATCATGAGTCAACGCCTGATATTGCTAGGTATTGGGCTATCCGTTTTGCGGCATCGTCAGAGTTACTTGCCTTCCATGATTCGGAAGCTACTCGTCGGGGGAATATTAACAAATTCCCTGAACCGTCGCTCAGCTGCCGGGCAATCGTATATATTCTGGAAGTCACCCTGTTAAGCCAGCACGGCGTCAGAACAATTCAACTCCTTTTTTTCATGAACCAAACTTATTTTTTCTTAAATCGGGAATTTTGTAATTCTCGAGGATCGGTTATATTTCGGAGCACGTACATGAAGCGCCAACATCGGGACTTTGATCAAGGGTGCTAAGGATGAGGGAGGCGACTCACGCTGAGTGGTCACAAAACATAGACATCCAATTAACTAAAATCCCTGACGGTTCGTTCTTGCAAGAACCTTCTTTACCTTTCTCTTTGCATTAGCGCGACAAAAAACTCACCTCAACATAGGCTATGCAAGAGCCGAGTGCATGGGTTGCCTTGCAGGGAGGATAGCGACGAATCAACGCCCCAGCCCAAGCGTCCAGGACATCCAAGGAACAGTAGGTAGACCGAGGGCCATACAGCCACCATTGAGTAGCTGAGACAGCTATGTGAGCAGAGGAAAGTCAGCCACAAGAATGATCAGGATTGGATAGACCAGGTAAATATTAAGGAACTGTAATCATTACTTACAAGCATCCCAATCTTCAGGAAGGTCTGGATTCGTCCAGGAGGTCATGACGGCTTGAAATGCAGTTTTTACAAATCCTACTCTGGATGTAAGCGAACATTTGTTTTGGTGAGATAGGCCACCAAACAAAGAGCGTAAATAATCTTGTGATGAACTCCGAAAAGATGAAGAAGCGAGGGTCACATGGAGGAATCTATCTTGAAAGGAAACGAGTATAAAATGTACATATAGAAAAAAAGAGCGGGAGATAGACAAACTCTTCTGATGGTGGCACAGTACATAGACATACGCTCAGTACTAGGGGGGCAAACAGACCGCATAGGCGGAATGCAACCTCGGAGCCGAGCGCATCAGTGGCGAAAAGATGAACGGGGGGCAGATTGAGCTTATGGAGGGCAAAGGCCAGATCGGCAGTCAAAGTCCACAGATCACACGATGGAGAAGCTTTTGCCTCTGTGCGGCCATGAGACCGGAAATCAATCAGGATGATATTAAATCGTTCGAGTAGTTGACCAGGCCCGTTCACGTAAGAATAAACAAATGAGATATCGAGGAAGAGTGGGTGGAGAATAAGTAACCAGGGACGGGTGGCTTGCTGAGGTGAACTCGATAAGTGGATCTCGTAGAAGAGATTGACATCACTTGCAACACTGATGAACGGCATATCGTCAAAATGGTCCTGGTTTCATGAACTTGTGGATACGAAAGTATGGACGAATGCGTCGCTTTATTGAACACTACACCTAACCACACTGCGACCAGACATGATGCAAGAATACACTTACGATACCCACCTGAAATTAATGTACAGTCAAACTATGGAAATACTGCTATGGACATACATACCGACGTACCGTCATCTCAATCTGACTGGAAGAGGGGCTAATGAACAATTTGTAACCGGCCCGATTCCCCTATCCCACCGAAGTTGAGGAGCGTGTACACATCGCTGTATGTATACCGCATACATGCCAAACTATAAACCCGGTCAGCCGTCCCCTGCCGTTCCGCAGGGACCCTCCGCTGCGGGACACGGCGACGCCTGCCCCCCTTCCTATGTAATGCGGGGGACTGATTTCAAGCAGAAAGCTTCACGCCGACTCGTCATGTCAATGAAGAGATAAGAAAGACCCCACCGGCACCCGCGCCCCGTCAGGGGGTGGGGCAGGTTTGGAGAGCTCTCAGAAACCAGGTGGCCAAACCGGCCGAAGCAGACAGCTTCTTTTATCTGACTTTGTCTCTCTTCTTGATCCTCATGATTTGTTCTTTGATCAGTATGTTTCAATTTAAAGAACTTGAGGATTATGAATTTCAAAAATCTGAAACAAAGAACAAATGATAAAACAAGGAAACATAAAAGTAAAATAAATGAAATGAAAAGAAAAGTACCTTAAGGAAAGCACAAGAATGATGTGAGAAAAAGTGGGCAGAAAAGAGGAAAGAAGGAGCAGATAAAAAAGAAGCCAACAATAATAATACACCAAACTTTAACAATAGTGACATCAAGATAAAACAGGATTACATAGCTCCTGAAGATGTTTTTCTATTGATTTCTGATTTGATTCTTGATGAATCTTTGAGAATTGATGAATATGTTGAGAATGAAAGAGAATTGATACCAACTAGAGTTTACAGCGGCTCCGCCGCTGCACTTTCAGTGCCTGACATTGTTGCTCAACTACCACTACCAGAGTCTCAATATTGATGCAGCGCAATGGTCACATTCAGATGGTTTTCTCATTCCAATCAAATAAGTATTTTGCTTGGAATTCCAAATGTACACAGTCTCAATCAAAATTAGAAACCTTATTTGGCAGTGAAAATCATTGAAATTTGAGTTCTCACCACCCAAAGAGGCTTGGAATCTGATTCCAGAAAGGTCAAATTTGTAAATCCCAAGCAAAGGCAAGTCCTCCACTATGTAAGTATTATGTGAGAAGCAGAAAAGAGACCAGAAACCTCAACACACCTCCTACATACATAGACATGGGAAACAATGAGACCAAAGAACATACATTTGATAACACATTACTTGTGTGTATTTGGTATAGATGAGGTTGCAATCACAATGAAGGGACAACTACATGTTCAAATACATAAAAAAAAGAAGGGAAGAAGAAAGCAGAAATGCATTTTTCTTCTCAATTCAAAACGACGGTTTCAATTGACATCAAACTTACATCACAATAAGAAGAAAAATAGACTCTTGCGGACAAAAAATAGAAAGGAAAAAAGTACAAAATTTTGAACGGGGCTATATATGTTTGATACTTGCTCACCTTGCTCGTGGAAGGATAGTTAAACAGATACATTGTGTGTAAAATGTTCCGGGGGAAAATCAAGGTTTGTGATGAAAGATGTAGGAGGTTACTTGGATGAAGGGGTGGAAGATTAGAAAAACTGGATGGGCGGAAATGGAATGCATTTCCTTCCCCCTCACGCATACTCTGCAAATTGAGTATGCCCAGTGGATTCCGCATGTGATCGTGCGTCTTTCTTGCCCACCTGAAGAAGAAGAAGAAAAGAGTTCAGCACCAAGAATAGATAAGAGGGGAGGATATTGTAGAAATTCCCGTCTCTCTCTTTCCTTATTCTCTGTGACTGTCCTGTGACATGTTGTTCATTGTTCTTCTCCGTCTCACTTCTTTCCTTTTTCTTTCCTCTCTTCTTTCTTGTCTCTTCTCTTCCTCTTGTTCTTCATCTCGACCTCCTCTTTCTTCATTATCTCAACCGCTCACTCCCTCGCTTCACTCCTCTCATCGCTCAACTCTCTCACCTCGCTCCTCACTCCTCCAATCCTTCTTCTCCTATCTGGTGAGATCTCAATCTCAATCCTCACTCTCTCGTCCCTCGCTGACCCTGCCTCTCTCAGTCCTTGTCCTGCTTGTCCTGCTCGTCCCGTCACCTTCACTTCCTCTAGTCTCAGCTCATCCTCTTCATCATCCTTTCCATGTCTCAATGTTGGTTCTTTCTTCTCCTTCCCTCATTCCTCTCTCCTTGTTCGTTTCTGATGTTTTCTCTCTAGCGTGTTGGCCCTTGTTTGCGTAATAAAACCATTCAGTTCACAGATCCTTTACGGTTAAAAGCCGAATCGCTACGAAAAGGGCCGGCGCGGCGGCATTGGGAAAGGTTCAACCAATCGTGTAGCCTATGGAACCGGCGAACCCGCAAGGAAACTTTGTGCAAAACCCTCAAAACCAAAATCAACCTCATCTTCAAAATCAAAACCAAGCACAGAGGAACGCGGGAGAAGCCATGGCCAATAACGCACACGACGGCTTTCGGCAAGCCATGCTGAAAACTGCACTGGAGACAATCCCTCAACTAAGGGAGGAAAACTACTCCATCTGGAAGGATAAAATGACGGCACTCCTAAAGCTACGGGGGGTACTCACCGCCTTAAACAACGTTGACGTACCTTTAGGAGACTCGGACGATGCTGAGTTAACCCTTCTCATAATTTCAAAAATGGACAGTGTGACTCAAAACAACGTGGTCACAGCAGACAATCGCTACTCAGCTCAGAAACTTTGGATGTTGATCAAGGAGCGATTTGCTTCCTTGCAAGCGTCAAACCAAGCTAGAATTTTCAACGACTTTCTCTACGTAAAGTTTCAGGAGGACTTGGTCAAAGCTTTTGTCACGGACATTAAAGTAGCCATCAAAAAGCTTGTTGGCATAGGAATTGACTTACCTCAGGACATCCTAGCGTATCTGGTCTTATTCAAATTTCCACTCTCATTGCACACTCTCAAATGTCAAATCATGCACTCCAACAAGGAGCTCAATGTCAAGTTTGTTTGCGACCACCTCATACAATTCAACAACAAGTTGCGAGCAGAGAAGAAGGAGTCATCCTCAACGGCCACGGAAGCAGCTTTCGTAACCCAAAGGGGCAAATCCACTATCAAATCGGGAACCAATAACTCTTCAACTCCGCCAATCCAATGCAAAGCTCGCAGCCACAATCCAAAACAAGACCAGAACCACACCAGAGACAATTGCTGGCACCTGCATCCGGAGAAGGCTCCCGAGTGGTGGCGAGAATCACAGGCACAGTGGAAAGTGAGCAAAGAGAAAAAGAAGGAAAAGGAGAAAGAAGGTTATTTCATTTCGCTTCTGACGTTGTGGGTCAAATCCGGGGATCCAAAATCTTGAATAATTCTTGACAGCGGGGCCTCTGCCCACATATTTAATGATCTTAAATTCTTTGACAAAATCGAAATGGGACAATTCAATGTAATCAAGACAGGGAAGCAAGACGCTACCTTTCCAATAGAAGGTCAAGGCTCTGTACGACTCAAATGGGGCTCAAACACCATTCAACTGGACAACTGTCTCTATGTCCCAAGCATTGTAATTAATCTCGTTAGCGCTGGCGAACTCAACAAGAAAGGGTGCACCATCCTAGCAAAGGGGCGGAACTTTTTGGTAACCAAGGGGGACAAAAAACTCTTTGGCGGGAGTATCAAAGACAACCTCTACTCCGTAACCAATCCAGACGGTGTGGGAGGAAGTCAATCGGCTCTGACAACGACCAAGGAATCCCTCCGAGATCTCCACAAAAACGTTTGGTCACGTGTCCATTCAGAGAATCAATCATCTACTGGATGCCTCGATTTCCCAAGCCGAAAGGGACACCTTTGAATGCAAATTGTGCATAATGTCAAAAATCACAAAGCAACCGTTCAAGGTTGAGTCACAAACGGTAGATAAGCCCTTCGAGAGAATTCATCTGGACCTCATCAGCCTGATCAAACCAGAATCCAGCTTGAAATATTGCTTCATCTTGACAGTAGTTGATAATCACTCGGGCTATCTGGCAGGATTTCCCTTAGTACACAAAAATGACACCACGGATGTTCCAATCCGACTGCTTGAAAACGAAAACAAGCGTCGCGGCTACTTTCCCTCACCAATCTGCTCCAATGGCGGCGGTGAATTTGTTGGGAATAGGTTAGTCAAGTTCCTGAATGAGAACAACATCCAAAGACTAATCTCCAAACCCTACCATCCTGAACACAATGGTAGAGCGGAGAGGGCAAATCACACCATTGTAGAATCTATTCGGGCCACTCTTGACTCGTCAAAAGTTCAAAAACGATTCTGGCACAAGGTTCTCAAGTCCTCATGCCTTGCTCTCAACCAAATCCCTTGAAAAGGCCAATCAATCTCACCTTGGTCAATAATCCACGGCAGACCCTTCCCCCTCAACTTTCTCAAGGCAATCGGCACCCCTGCCATCATACTCAACATGAACCGAAGGAAGGGCTGGAAATTTGACCCAAAAGGAGAGGACGGCCTGCTTGTGGGGTTCAACGTAGCTCTCAGGTCGTATCGAATAGTCACCAAAAGCAGGAAGGTGGTTGAGTCCAAACACGTTTGCTTCCTGAAGCAACCAGAGGAGGGAACACTTAACTCTGATGACGGTATTGAATTCAATCAGCTGGAAGACTCAGTCACCCCTCAAGACCAAGAGGAGCGGAAGGAAACCTCCCAGGAACCCCAGCCTTCCAATCACCGGGAGATGGAAACAGATTCTGATCAAGAAGCCTCTCAAGACTCAGAAGCCAAAATCGAGAATCTTCTCCGACCTGACTCTGACTCGTCTCCAACTCAGGAAACCAGCAACAATTCCCAAACTCCTCAACCTCAAATTGGTAGACGCTTCAGACAACAATCACGCTAGATTCAAAAAGCTCAACATAAACTACAGATCCACCATTGGCCTCCTCAATCACATTGCTCAACTAACCCAACCAGACATTAGCTTCGCTGTTTCCAGCCTCGCTCAATACTCCGTCAAACCCGCATGACTCACTGGCACGAAGTCAAAAAAGTGTGGCAATACCTCAAGGGCACCATTGACCTCAAACTCACTCTGGAAGTCAGAAAGCCAAATGAGCTCCTGCAGATTTACAGTGACGCCTCCTGGGGAGACGACCCTCAAGACAGAAACTCCCAATCTGGTTGTCTCTGCTTCCTCTTTGGATCTCTCATCTCATGGAACAGCTCAAAGCAACGTTCCCTCACCTACTCATCAACCAAAGCTGAACTCAATCCTCTAGTTGACTCCTTTCACAAAGGAATTTGGTTGAAAGCTCTCCTCGCGGAAATCTGGAACATCCAAATGGACGCTGCCAATCATCTCATCGATGATGCCGACCTGAATGAACGCCTCATGATGGACGAAGACGACTTCAAGAAAAAATTCTCAAATCAGCATCTCATTGACAACAAAGGCTTGGATGACAAGGTCAAGAAGTTCGGCGCAAATCCCAAAACTTGACACATCAACCTTAAGACAAAAGGTATCCGCCAAGAAGTGAAACACAACAACATTTGAATCAAACTCATCGGCACCACCAAAATGGTAGCAGACGCCTTGACCAAAGCGGCAGCCAAGTCCTCCATCTTGACTCTCACTCAGTGCATTTATCCCTCGTTCCAATCATGCCTTTCTCAATCTCACCAGCCACCAGGAGTGTAGAAATTCCTGTCTCTCTCTTTCCTTATTCTCTGTGACTGTCCTGTGACATGTTGTTCATTGTTCTTCTCCGTCTCACTTCTTTCCTTTCTCTTTCCTCTCTTCTTTCTTGTCTCTTCTCTTCCTCTTGTTCTTCATCTCGACCTCCTCTTTCTTCATTATCTCAACCGCTCACTCCCTCGCTTCACTCCTCTCATCGCTCAACTCTCTCACCTCGCTCCTCACTCCTCCAATCCTTCTTCTCCTGTCTGGTGAGATCTCAATCTCAATCCTCACTCTCTCATCCCTTGCTGACCCTGCCTCTCTCAGTCCTTGTCCTGCTTGTCCTGCTTGTCCCGTCACCTTCACTTCCTCCAGTCTCAGCTCATCCTCTTCATCATCCTTTCCATGTCTCAATGTTGGTTCTTTCTTCTCCTTCCCTCATTCCTCTCTCCTTTTTTGTTTCTGATGTTTTCTCTCTAGCGTGTTGGCCCTTGTTTGCGTAATAAAACCATTCAGTTCACAGATCCTTTAGATATGATTGAAAGAGGCCTCTCCCCAGAAAGAAAGAAAGGGAGAGAGAGAGAAGTGGACGGCGAACGCACCAAGGCGGTTTTGCGAGTCTTGCAACGTAAGCTGAATGAGGCTGTGTCCGTGTAGTAATGCATCTGACGGAGCTGCGATACCAGCTGTAGAGCCGCATGTAGGAAGCTGCCCTCATCCAACGCAAATATTGTTGTATCAAAATCTAACTCGGGCAGGAAGCTTGTGGATTGGTTCAACAATTCTTCCGGTGGGATTGGCGATAGAGTCATTGCATCAAAATCTAAAAATCCCAAGCCAAATATAAAAATCACTCACGTATCCCTGAGTAAACCAGAAAGATTCAATTTGCATAGTTGTGGCTTTGTCCAAATCTATCAACCTATGGAAGAGCAACCGGTTAACAATTCCTCTTTCTTCCTGATGCTAATTTTTGGTGGGGGCGCGCGGTGGGCTTCATGAAAAATGCTCACTCTTGCGGTTTGAACATCAGTTGAGCAAATTTTCTAGCTTAACAAAGCCTCTGTGGGGAGGAAGTCCCCGCAGGGGCTTATGAGTTAAGTCGCATTTGTAGCTTGAGGCGGACACAATTTTTAGCATGTTTTCAACTTTTTCAAGCCTTTAATTTTTTATAAAATCCAAGAGAGCCACTCATCTCTCCTCCTCCATGATAGACATGCGCTAGCATCCAGCGCATAACCTAGTCTTCTCCTATCTGTTGTATCCTCCACCCTTGATTTTTTATCATTTTTCAAAGTTGGAGGATTACTTCATCATCATCTTTTTTTTTGTTGCTATTGTTTCCACATCCGTCAACAACCTTGCCAAAAGGAGAATTAGCTTATCACATGGGAATTGTCAGCCTCTGTGATGCCAAGGGCTAATACCTTTTAGCTACACAAGGTGATAAGAGTGCAAAATAAGGGTAAAGTGGGGTAATTTCACGTAGAAAAGTAGTAAAGAAGAAATAAAAAGAATATAATTCTTTTTATAGAGGGGCCTGCTGGCGCAGGGGTGTTTGTAGGTGCCCTCTAAATCAGAGATCTGCAAAGCAGGGTGGTATCTGATTAAGCAAACAATGGGTTTCTGCGTAACAGAAGGTGGTACCAAAGTGCTTTTCCAATTAAGGAACCAGAATGGGGACAGAAGGACGAAAGAAGTACTAACTATTGCTTCTTTCAAGCCAAAAAGCCACGTAGGGGGGTGAAGTAGAGCTGCTGGGTAGATTGAAGGGTTTCTGCACAGGAGCTGGACACGTAGGATGGTTGATTTAAAGAGAACACCACGGATAAAACAGGCAAAACAGGGCAGAGTAACTGAAGTAAGGACAGGACACGGCGTAACTGATTGACTGTAATAATAATTGATGATTATGAACAACATTTGGCGTGGAAAGAGGGCTCTATATATACTAATTTCACTCATAGTAGAGGACCTTTCCTGCCTGTGTGCTTGTAGTTGCTGAATTCCAGTGCAATGTGGCCAATTTGGGAGATTGGCACTAACAAGGCTCATCCCAATGGCACTGCTGGTCATTATTTCAGCGTCACAAATGCTTTCCATGACCTTAATAACCTATTTAGTCATTGTAACCAAGGTACATAGCAACACTGACGTGTGATTGTATCTGAAATGGGCCACAGATGGCTATGGCCAATCTTTAAAGGCCACGCTGGCTGTGTTAATCTTAGGTATTCAAGGTTTTTATTACTTAAACCTTGCAAATCCTTCATGTAGAATCTACCTGTACACTGGTTATGCTTGTACATACCTGGTAACTAGGTAATTGCCTATTTCCACGCATTTGGCCAATTTCCAATTGGATTATATAATAGACGCGCGGGGTTGGAGGTTTAAACCTCAATTGGGCCCAACTCTCAAACTATACACAACACCTCAATTATAAGTCCATAATTGGTCCTTTCACATACAGCATGCATATATATCAAGTACATACGTGTGTAATGTGCATCTGCGACACGTGGGTGTGGCCAATTCTTGCAAGTAATTGGTTCAAGGTGAAGGAGTAGGAATTTGGGGGTACTTCCAGTGAGGGACCCTACATTATTTTACATGAGGATTCAGAATATGACATAATATTCTAAGTTATCCTCGAGGTTTAGAAGTTATTCACACTTTCTGTAAAAAGTGGTTATTTATTTTAGTTCTAACTTATTTTTAAGGGTCCAGAACTTTGTTAAGGTTTGTGGGTAAAAATAAGATTACTAGTTATTATTCTTACTTTTATGTGTTACTATGGGTACCTGATGATTATTCCTTATTATTATAGTTATTTCATGTCTATTTGGTATCAATTATTAGCATATGTACTATTTTCAGGGTTTGTACATATGGTAATAATGTTGTTTTTATTTTTCATGTATTTTCATTAATCCTTATATACTAGTATTACTTTGTCAGGTTGTCTCTGACTTAGTAGCAAGCTGACATTCCCTCCCTTTAAAATGAGACTTTAGAAAACAAAATGCACCCTAATGTCTGTAGTGAAAAAAACATTTCCAGGTTCTCTTAAAGGCTTTGTAATTTATCAGATGTTTGGTTTATCAGGTATATTATCTTTAGGAAGCTATTTATTATGTTCAAATGATTTTCCTTTATATCTCATTCAATGAGGTATAGCTTCATGTGGTACAATAGTGTTATTGGTATATCAAGGATTTCAAGGTTGATTGCCAGCTGGAAGGACACTAGTAAAAGATTCAATCTGTAGCTAAAATAGTTTTATCAAATGTGAAGGTTCCAAAAATTGAATGTATCTTTTTCTTATTGAGGTAATCTAGAACTACATGTGCACATCAGTGATTGATTAGTGCTCTAAACATTATGATTAATTTCCAATTCAGGAATCTTTTTATTTATTCTCTTTGGTTTTTCAAATAAAAACTAATTCCAATATCCTATAGAGTTTCACTCAAGTAGTTTGCACAGGGAGTTCATGGCTTGTTTTCTTTAATCAGGGTGCTGAACCTTCTCCATGAAATCTTAGATACAATTTGTTATGCAGGATGGTTAAAAGATAGTTATAGTTCACTATTTGAATTTCACTTAATGCTTCCTGGCTAATAATATTGTAAGAGCCAGGTAGACTAAAGTGGTAGTTGCAACATATGAGCTCTAAAAGGCAATAATTAGAATCTTATAACCTGTTCAAAATATGTAAATAATGAAGTTGTATGTCAGATACTAGTTGAAAAAGTATTTACTATACTACTGTAGTTGCTCTAAAAATTGATTTCATTAACTATCTTTGCTTTAGCAATTATTTTTGGGATAAGTCCAGATCCTTGTAATATGTTCATTATATTGAGGGAATGTGTGAGAGGGAGATTCTAATTCCACTAATTCCACTGTGTACTTGAATTGCCTCAGAGTCCATAGTGTATATAGGGTTTCTTATGAGGTAGATGGATTAATCATCCTGGTAGATTTGGCTTCTCATATGATGGTTCCAGCCAATGAATAATTAAAAATTCATCTATCCTTGGTTAATAATTTGGAAAGATCGCTTTTTATTTCTTACTACTGCACCAGGATAAACATGTTCTAGAAATCAGACTGGTCTGCTTAAATTTGTTTATCCTAGTGACAGTTTTCTTGTTGAAAGCAAGTATAGGTAATATCAATGTTTGTGTTATATTAGATTCACAAAGAGGTATATCTTTTTAATTATTTGCACTAAACAGGTAGTAAGTATTAAGTATTTGTGTATGAACTTTATAATTAGTTAATTCTCAGATGTTCTCATTGTGTAGTGGTAACTGAAGCTAGAAGTGAAGAGTTGTGTTTAAAATGAGATAGTAATTTATTCAATGTACACAGTATATGGTTGTGGTTGCTTCTAATCTGTGTTTTAGACACTAAACATTTTCATGGTTTCTTCTTGTAATAGATTGCCCTCTTAATGCTTCCTTATTAACATATTCTGGGTATAGACAAAGGTTATTCCTGACTTTCAATTGTATGATGTCCTTCGAAATTGAGCAAGACAGCAAGTGAAGGATGTCATTCAGTGCATTTGTTTTGAGACAAAGAGATTCTTTATTATTATTTCTGAATCAGCAATTGCTAAGTGTTAGTACCATTGATGATATTGTAGTCATCAGTCCTTTTAGATTTCTCAGCTATATTACTTTACAGACACCCTAAACAGTAGTTTTCGCAAGGCAAAGGAGGTAAGATTTCATTGATGGCTAATGGTAGAATGGACGGTTACTATCTCTAGAAGGCTTTTCTAATAAACAGGGAAAAAAGTGTGATATAAGTAGTACCTTTATTTGTTGGTACAAGTAAATACAGTAGCAGTGCAAAACAATTCAGATAATCAAGTTGTTGAGCTTTTGTCATGTAATCATAGATCCAAATTTTTATTCAAGATGATTCATGAAATGGCTGATATCTCAGAATAGTTATAGTTCACTTATTGCAATGTGACTTAATTCTTCATGTACAAGAATATTGTTAGAGCCAGGTGGGATTGCAGTTTTAGTTGCATCAAGAATAAGCTCTAAAATGCACTGGCGGTAATTTTATAATCAGTTCCAAATTGCAACTACTCAAGTTGTATGTTAGATACCTGTTGAATAATATGTTATTCACAGTATGCATTGCCTTGGCATTTCATTTGATGAACTATTCTTTCAGGTTTTCATGTTATAGCTCTATCAGCAATTAAGTTTGTACAAGTAAAGAGGCTCATGATATGTTTATATTATATCAAGGGATCATGTGAAAAGACTCTTAGTCAATTTTTATCTATGTGTGTTAATTCATTGTTACACAAATTCTATCTGCTTACTTTGAGTTGCATTGGAGTATATAGTGCGTACCTTAAATCATGGATCCTAAGAGGTGACAGGATTAATCATATCTTATATGATGGTTGAAGCCAGTGAATATTTTATCAGGATGGGCAGTATTTTCAAATTGAAACATCCATCCTTTCTTTTAGATTGCTTTTAGTATTTTAATTTGATACATGATGAACTGACATTTTTTGTTTCTTGACAGAGTAACAAGGACAATGGTGAATTCATGTGATTTCTGGAAATTTGGAATTGTACCATTGTATTGGGTATCTAGGTTACAGTTTCTCTTATTGATTAATGTTGCAATTGTATTGGGTATTCAGGTTACAGTTTCTCTTATTGATTAATGTTGCAAGTGCTGAGTTTCTCGCCGTATGTGTACCTTTGTGTTGATAGAGAGTCTCAGAGTATTTGCGGTGCTGAGAACTTAACATGTTAAATGAATTATATTAGGCAACCTTTTAAGTTTGTTAAAATATCTTCTAGCAAAAATAAGCCAAAAAAAAAAAAAAAAAGCATAGAAGAAATTATATTATAGCTGGGTTCAGCTAATTTTGTAGTTGTAATTACAACACTTGTTTAATCATTTTGATTTATGTTCTTGGTGGAGCTTTAAGTAGTCAAGTTCTTCTATATGTTCTCTGGTTTATTCAGACAGGAATTTAATCTACTTCTCCAAAGTAATGAATTGAAGGTAATTTTCTCAAGTTTGACTTCAGCTTGTTGTTTTATTTTTAAAGGTACTGATCTTGTTATTGTTCTTCAGACTCAGGTGATTTCTCACTTATCTTTATCTTATGTGTTAAGTCATGTTTTAGATAGTGTATGTGTTCAATCATCCAACAGAAATGATTCAGTGAATAATGCCGTGAGGTGCTTGACAATATAGCGGCTTGTGACATGCCCAATGTAAATGTCAGAGGCTGTGGAGTGTTTGACGCTGAGAGGCTGTTGGCTTTGGGGTCTGTTAGTTTTCTTTTTGAGTCTAATCAAAAAGCAGCGGCAATGGTTGCTATTTGTGTGTGACGAAGAAAAGAGAGCGCTATAGCGAATTGAACTTGCAACCTCTGCAAGGTTTGGAAGCGGGACCGTGTGTAACAGAATAGAGAGCTATTGGGAATTGAACGCGCAACCTCTGCAAGGTTTGAAGCAGGCCTGTGTGTAAAAGAAGAGGGAGCGCTATTGTGAATCAAACCCGCAACCTCATCTGGAGGGTATATATATCAATTGTGGTCCGTTAATCCTAAAAGTGGTGGAGCAGGTCAGTGAGGTGTGCCCACCAAATTATTTAGCTGTTGCTTGGCGTAGACTCTCTGTTGTGGATGGAATCTGGAGTGACTTTCAAATTTGAGCAGGGGGGTAAGTTTTTGATCATTTTCATACAGAGCGTAAAATAAGGCCTCCTAATCATTCAGTATGTTTTGAATGGTCTTATTTCTTGCACCAGAAAACAAGAATTATGAAGAAAGTTTTTGTATTTTTGCGCAACAAAACAAATTTGTGAGAAAAGAGTCTAATGTTTATATTTTTTGCACAACAAAATGCATTCATGGAAGAGGTAAAATTTAGTACAATGAAGGATATGATCATAGAACAATGCTGGGGTGCTCATTTACATAGAAAATTTCAGCAGAGAAATATTCTACTTTATCAATTAAGCACCTGTCTGCAGATAAGAGGAGGAGAGTGGGTTCTACATCTAAGAACTGATTTATTTGAGTCCAGGCTGTTTCTGATTTAACACATATTTTTTTATCTACTGAAAAATAGTAAAAGTCTTCATCAGGGGTATAAGTAGTAGTGGATAGAATGTGGTGGATGGTTTTCTTTCTACAATTCCAAAAGGCATTTTTGTGTTCTGTTTCTACAACCATATACAAAGGCTGTTGAACATTGATGAATCCTTCAGTATGCCTGATTGTTTCTTTTATAAGTTGATCCCTGCAACTTAACCATTCATAAGGAATATGGACCTTGTTTAATGTTGTTGAAAGGTTCCTTGTAGAAAATAATGAAGTGTATTCAGGCATATTCTGTTTTGTAAAGAATTCAGTATTAATTTACGCCTTTTTGAAAGAAATAATGATGGGTTTAAACTTACTGTATCCTTTATTGTTTATGCAGGAGAAGTTTACTCTTGGAGTAAGCTATAGATGAAGGTTTGGGTATTTCTCTAATGTAAAGAGAAAAGTTGTTGAGGTTAATATGTTTCAGAAGAATGAATAATGATGTTGAAACAATTTAAAATAATTATTTAAAGGGTTTGGTTAATTTTGCGTGAGTGAGAAGCAAATGTAGAAAAGAGTAGATGCCAGGAGTTCATTATCACGGATAGTATTGATAATTTCCTGGCCAGACCCCCAATTGTCAGCCTCTGTGATGCCAAGGGCTAGTACCTTTTAGCTACACAAGGTGATAAGAGTGCAAATGAAGGGTAAAGTGGGGTATTTTCACGTAGAAAAGTAGTGAAGAAAGAAATAAAAAGAATATAATTCTTTTTTATAGAGGGGCCTGCTGGCGCAGGGGTGTTTGAAGGTGCCCTCTAAATCAGAGATCTGCTAAGCAGGGTGGTATCTGATTAAGCAAACAATGGGTTTCTGCGTAACAGAAGGTGGTACCAAAGTGCTTTTCCAATTAAGGAACCAGAAAGGGGACAGAAGGATGAAAGAAGTACTCACTATTGCTTCTTTGAAGCCAAAAAGCTACGTAGGGGGGTGAAGTAGAGCTGCTGGGTAGATTGAAGGGTTTCTGCACAGGAGCTGGACACGTAGGATGGTTGATTTCATGAGAACAGCAAGGATAAAACAGGCAAAACAGGGCAGAGTAACTGAAATAAGGACAGGACACGGCGTAACTGATTGACTGTAATAATAATTGATGGTGATGAACAACTTTTGGCGTAGAAAGAGGGCTCTATATATACTAATTTTACTCATAGTGGAGGACCTTTCTGCCTGTGTGCGTGTAGTAACTGGTTTTCAGCGCAATGTGGCCAATTTGGGAGATTGGCACTAACAAGGCTCATCCCTATGACACTGCTGGTTATTAATTCTGCGTCACAAGTGCTTTCCATGACCTTAATAAATTATTTAGTCATTGTAACTAAGGTACATAGCAACACTGACGTGTGAATGTATCTGAAATGGGCCACAAATGACGCAAATGGGCCACAAATGGCTAAGGCCAATCATTAAAGGCCACACTGGCTATGTTACTCTTATGTATTCAAGTTTTTTATTAATAAAACCTTGTAAATAAACCACGTAGAATCTACTTTTACCCTAGTTACACTTGTACATATGTGGTAACTAGGGGATTAGCTATTTCCACGCATTTGGCCAATTTCCAATTGGATTATATAATCCACGCGCGGGGTTGGAGGTTTAAACCCCAATTGGGCCTAACTCCCAGACTATACACAACACCTCAATTATAAGTCCATAATTGGTCATTTCACATATAGTATGCATATATAACAAGTACATACGTGTGTAATGTCTGTGTGACATATGTTTGTGGCCAATTCTTACGGGTAATTGGTTCAAGGTGAAGGAGTAGGAATTTAAGGGTACTTCCAGTGAGGGACCCTACATTAATTTACATGAGGATTCAGAATACGACATAATATTCTAAGTTATCCTCAAGGCTTAGAAGTTATTTAGTATTTTTGTAAAAAGTAGTTGTTATTTTAATTTATTACTTATTTTTATGGTGCCAGGACTTTGCTAAGCTTTATTGGATAAAAACAAGTAAACTGATTTTTTTTTACATTATTAGTCATATAAATGGGTCTTAATATTGTAGTAATAATGTCTCTATTTATGTTACCTTTGTCAGGTTGGCTCTGTCATAGTAGCAAGCTGACAATTTTCAGGATGGAATTGTTGCT
Source organism: Puccinia coronata f. sp. avenae (assembly GCA_002873125.1). Lineage (NCBI taxonomy): Eukaryota > Fungi > Basidiomycota > Pucciniomycetes > Pucciniales > Pucciniaceae > Puccinia > Puccinia coronata. Next base: position 18,777 of record PGCI01000295.1, on the reverse strand, counting down.
CACAAATGCTGATCATTGAGTGAGACTTGGCAAGTAGGTACACACCTGCTCACCAAGCTAGCCCAGTGAGCAGCTGCAGATGTCCCCCTGCTTACAGACTTAGCCGGCTGACCAGTTGTCTATTTGCTTACCAAGTTACATGGCCTGGTGAAGCAGGTGTGGACCTGCTCCAAGCCAGCTTGGTGAGCAGGTGAGAGCTCAATGAGCTAGCATCTTGATGAGCAGGTAACTATCTACCTTATAATCACTATTCTTGGTGGGCAGGTATGTATCTGCTTCCCTATTCAACTTGGTGAGTGGGGACACATCTGATTCCCAAGTCAACTTGGTGGGCAGGTATGTATCTTCATCCCAAGTCAACTTGTTGAGCAGGGACACACCTAAATCTGCCAAACACACATGTAATATCATATGGGCCTCTCTGAGACCCAGTTAATTTATAGAAAAGTGACTGACATTACACACTACAAACCTTACCAGATATCCTGTTCAGGATATCCAGTAACATTTCCAGGATATCCGGTAGCATTTTTTTTCTCTCTTTTTTTCCCATTAAATACATAATACACATTGAAAAAATCTGTCACACGCTCATGTTTTTTCATTTTTTTGTTTTTTGTTTTTAAAAAAAATGGAAAAAAATGAAAAAAACATGAGAATGTGTCAAATTGTGTCAATTTGTATTATGTATGTAATGGGGAAAGAAATAAAAACAAAAAAACAAAAAAAATGCCACCAGATATCCTGGAAATGTTACTGGAGATCCTGGACAGGATATCTGGTAAGGTTTGTAGTGTACATAACATCACAGCTCCCAATTAATGAGGCCTCAAAATTTGGTTTTCTAATCTTTGGCACACAGGAATCTCATTCTATACACAAACCAATTCTCACCCCCCCCAACCTCATCAAATTATTCATTTTTCACACCTTTCACCTGCAAGAATACATACAAAGTGGAAGAAAACATCATTTTTGCTGTTGTTGTAGATGTTTCTGATGTTTCCATTATTGTTGTCTCCAAGCACTGGAGCAAATGTGAGTTGGGAGCATATTGCAGCAATGGAGGAAAGGCACTCTACCCTAATCTCATTTTCAATGCTTTTCCTTGATCTTTCCAAGGAGATTTCTTGTATACAGTGTGGTATATCATACAGTTGACTCATAGTTTTTATCAAAACATGATTTACCAGGGCCAGGTCTTTTTGATTCCCTTTAACTTGGGACAGAACTGCAACACTTCAGTCCTAGGGATGGATCCACAGTTTCCAAGTGTACCCACAGTGTGTGATGCATGAGAACCATAAAGGTGTGATTCTGGAGGATTGATTTTCAAGGTTCAGAGAAATTTTTGGTAACCCTTTTTCTAGGAATTCTGGTTTCCTGGAGTAGTATCCTGAGAGCATCCGTACCGGTGGCTAGTTCCGCGTGAGCTAAGAACTTTAGCCCCAAAATTCAACCGCACCGGGCTGAGCTAAGCCCAAGCTAACATGGCCCGAAGCTCAATTCTCAGCTAACCCTTGCTAAAGTTAGCAAGGGTTAGCTCATGAGCTAAAATCTGAGCTAAAGTCAAAATAGCTCATCCACACATATTTTGGCAACTCCGAACAATATTCTTGTACATGTGTACACGCAACCCTGCCAAACGATATGCCACCCAAAGGAAGAGCAAACTGGCTTCTCCAAGACGACAAGCGCTCGATGGCCAATGCCAACCATCAAGAGAGAAAACTACTCTCAATGGCCGATATCGGCCATCAAGAGCGTCATACCCTCTCAATGGCTGTGACTGGTCACTGAGAGGGCTGACACTCTCAATGGCCATTATCAATCATGAGACACTCTTTCACTAGTAAATGACGCCCACAAAGAGAGCACGTACTGTCTCAATAGCCGGTATCGGCCACCAACAGAGGACACACTCCCTTGGATGGCCGATATTGGACATCAAGGGAGTGTGTACTCTCTCAATGGCCAATATCGGTCATCAAGAGAGTATCAACTCTCTTTGATGGCTGATATCGGCCATCAAGAGAGAATCAACTCTCTTTGATGGTCGATATCGGCCATCGAGAGAGTATCAACTCTCTTTGATGGCCAATATTGGCCATCAAGGGTGTTGAGTCCATGGCCGGTATCCCACAAGCAGTCTGCCTGCAGACATTGTAAGTTGTTGATGCGGTTGAAGCAATTTGTTTTGAGCTAGCTACTTTGGCTCTGCAGTTAGCAAAGACCAGTAATGTTGAAATGGCTCAAGTTAGCTATCTGCAGCTTAGCTTGAACTTTAGCCACAGGCTAAGTTAACCAAACCAATAAAGATGCTCTGAAAATTGTTCAGAAATCAGGCACTATGGTGTACAATTTGCAGGTGAAATTGACTTTTTTAAAAATATCAAGCTGTTCAAAAATTCATTTTTTGCACACCCAGCTCCTCTGAAATCCACTTTCTTTCACCCTCTGAACATCCAAGTTTACTAAAGCTGTAGATTTGTAGATAAAAAATTCAAGGGTTTCCCCTCATGCATGTAGCCCAAGTTGACTCCAGCGTTGTGCACAAAGCCCAAGTGGACTCCGGCATGACTTGACCCCTGTGGCATAATGGCTGCCTATAACGGTGGTCGCGTGCGGTACATAGCATGCGGAACACCTCTGTTTATAGGTGTTTTGCGCTGGCACGACGCATTGTCCATTAGCCTTGCCATTGCGTCATCCCTTCACCATATCCAACAGCAACAAACCCAGCTCCTTTTAACTATCTTTCTCAACCAGGCCAAGTACAAGGCAGACTCAAAAAGCGCGGCACATAACTATACAACCAAAAACCAATGCTATGCCTACAACTTCTCCTTCCGTCTACTCCTCTCTTTGTTACTTTCCATAGGGTCCAGGCTTCCCCTTGCAATCAAATTTCACTTCATTCACAGTCCAGCTGAACCACATTTGATATTCAACTGACGGAATCCCAAGCAAGGACGTCATCGGACGAGACGGCTTCTTAGTTGGAGGGGAAGCCACCTATGACGCTCAAAAAGCTGCCATTAGCGTGAGTTGGCCACACGCTTATCTTGTTCCTCAGGATGCTGATTTGGGTTATCATGACCTGGGTTTGCCTGGGGTGAAATTCCATCCCTTTGCAACATCAATTAAATACATTACATTTATTATGTACGTTCTGTGATAATTCATGATGCCTAACATGCTTAACTTCAAATCTACCTCCAACCCGGTGGCTCCCTCTCCCAACTCCGCTGTCTCATTCTCAGAAAACACAGCAACAGTTGAATCCGTCGGGATCAAGAATGGCGAGGTTCTTCAAGCTTCATCGTCCCCATCATCATCATCATCAAATGACCCATTGCCTGCGCCATCCACGCCAGCCCAATCGACGCCACTTGCAGCACGTGCTAGGGTGGGGAATGACGTAGGACAAGCGCCGGCCAAATCAAGCCTTTCTTCTCTTGTGCAATTTCAAGACCAAAGCAGCGCCTCTCCCTCTGCCTCGAAGCTCGAATACCAGGATCATGACTTGGCCTTGGTTGCGCTCGAGGCTGGCCATCTCATTCTCCGTGTATTTCCAGATGACAATTCTTGTCTCTTCAGAGCCGTCGGGATCTTGCTGGACCATGGCAATCATTGCTCTTCATCTGAGGACCTTTCTCATTGCTTGCGTTGCATTGTTGCCGATGCCGTTAAAAAGGACCCCGTGTCCTGGTGCAAGCCTATCTTGGGTAGAGACCCTGATCTTTACACCTCCAAAATCCTCGACAAGGATGTCTGGGGCAGTGCAATAGGTGCGCGTTTGTTGGCCAAAGCTCCCTTACCCCTAACTGGGCTTTCACATGTAACTCAAAAAGTATGAAAAAGCTAAAAAGACCACGCTCCTTTTATGGGGCTTGATAGCGGCACACCCAAAGGGCGTGCGCACGCCCCCCCAAACGCCTAAAAAAAAGGCGTGCAGGGGCTGCACGCCTTCCCAACCAGGCATGCAAACCCCTGCACGCCCTCCCCCGCATGCCGCACGCCGTCCGCACGCCTACAAATGGCGTGAGGACGGCAGGCTTGGCGTGCGGCCCCGCCGGACAGGCGTGCTGGCCATGCACGCCTGTCCTGCCAGGCTCACGTAAGCCTCTCGAATTGAGAGGCTTACGTGAGCCCCTTGGTGCCCTTATAAGGGTACCGAATGGTACCCTTATAAGGGTACCACTTGGTACCCTTATAAGGGTACCACTTGGTACCCTTATAGGGGTACCAAGTGGTACCCTTATAAGGGTATCGTTTGGTACCCTTATAAGGGTACCGTTTGGTACCCTTATAGGGGTACCGTTTGGTACCCTTATAAGGGTACCAAGTGGTACCCTTATAAGGGTACCAAGTGGTACCCTTATAAGGGTACCAAACGGTACCCCTATAAGGGTACCAAACGGTACCCTTATAAGGGTACCAAACGATACCCTTATAAGGGTACCACTTGGTACCCCTATAAGGGTACCAAGTGGTACCCTTATAAGGGTACCGTTTGGTACCCTTATAAGGGTACCAAGTGGTACCCTCATAAGGGTACCGTTTGGTACCCTTATAAGGGTACCAAGTGGTACCCTTATAAGGGTACCGTTTGGTACCCTTATAAGGGTACCAAGTGGTACCCTTATAAGGGTACTGTTTGGTACCCTTATAAGGGTACTAAGTGGTACCCTTAAAGGGTACCGTTTGGTATTCTTATAAGGGTACCAAGTGGTACCCTTATAAGGGTACCGTTCGGTACCCTTACAAGGGTACCAAGTGGTACCCTTATAAGGGTACCAAGTGGTACCCTTATAAGGGTACCAAGTGGTACCCTTATAAGGGTACCGTTTGGTACCCTTATAAGGGTACCAAGTGGTACCCTTATAAGGGTACCGTTCAGTACCCTTATAAGGGTACCGTTTGGTACCCTCATAAGGGTACCAAGTGGTACCCTTATAAGGGTACCGTTTGGTACCCTTATAAGGGTACCGTTTGGTACCCTTATAAGGGTACCGTTTGGTACCCTTATAAGGGTACCGTTTGGTACCCTTATAAGGGTACCGTTTGGTACCCTTATAAGGGTACCGTTTGGTACCCTTAAAAGGGTACCGTTTGGTACCCTTATAAGGGTACCGTTCGGTGCCCTTATAAGGGTACCAAACGGTACCCTTATAAGGGTACTGTTTGGTACCCTTATAAGGGTACCAAGTGGTACCCTTATAAGGGTACCAAGTGGTACCCTTATAAGGGTACCAAGTGGTACCCTTATAAGGGTACCAAGTGGTACCCTTATAAGGGTACCAAGTGGTACCCTTATGAGGGTATCGTTTGGTACCCTTATAAGGGTACCGAACGGCACCCTTATAAGGGTACCAAGTGGTACCCTTATAAGGGTACCGAACGGTACCCTTATAAGGGTACCAAGTGGTACCCTTATAAGGGTACCGTTCGGTACCCTTATAAGGGTACCAAGTGGTACCCTTATAAGGGTACCGTTCGGTACCCTTATAAGGGTACCGTTCGGTACCCTTATAAGGGTACCAAGTGGTACCCTTATAAGGGTACCAAACGGTACCCTTATAAGGGTACCGAATGGTACCCTTATAAGGGTACCAAACGGTACCCTCATAAGGGTACCGAACGGTACCCTTATAAGGGTACCAAACGGTACCCTTATAAGGGTACCGAACGGTACCCTTATAAGGGTACCAAACGGTACCCTTATAAGGGTACCAAACGGTACCCTTATAAGGGTACCAAACGGTACCCTTATAAGGGTACCAAACGGTACCCTTATAAGGATACCGAACACGGTACCCTTATAAGGGTACCAAACGGTTCCCTTATAAGGGTACCGAACGGTACCCTTATAAGGGTACCAAACGGTACCCTTATAAGGGTACCAAACGGTACCCTTATAAGGGTACCAAACGGTACCCTTATAAGGGTACCAAACGGTACCCTTATAAGGGTACCAAACGGTACCCTTATAAGGGTACCAAACGGTACCCTTATAAGGGTACCAAACGGTACCCTTATAAGGGTACCAAACGGTACCCTTATAAGGGTACCAAACGGTACCCTTATAAGGGTACCAAACGGTACCCTTATAAGGGTACCAAACGGTACCCTTATAAGGGTACCGAACGGTACCAAGTAGTACCCTTATCAGGGTACCAAACGGTACCCTTATAAGGGTACCGAACGGTACCCTTATAAGGGTACCGAACAGTACCCTTATAAGGGTACCAAACGGTACCCTAATAAGGGTACCACTTGGTACCCTTATAAGGGTACCAAACGGTACCCTAATAAGGGTACCAAACAATACCCTTATAAGGGTACCACTTGGTACCCTTATAAGGGTACCGTTTGGTACCCTTATAAGGGTACCAAGTGGTACCCTTATAAGGGTACCAAGTGGTACCCTTATAAGGGTACCGTTTGGTACCCTTATAAGGGTACCAAGTGGTACCCTTATAAGGGTACCGTTTGGTACCCTTATAAGGGTACCAAGTGGTACCCTTATAGTGGTACCGTTTGGTATCCTTATAAGGGTACCGTTTGGTACCCTTATAAGGGTACCAAGTGGTAACCTTATAAGGGTACCGTTCGGTACCCTTATAAGGGTACCGTTTGGTACCCTTATAAGGGTACCGTTTGGTACCCTTATAAGGGTAACGTTCGGTACCCTTATAAGGGTACCGTTCGGTACCCTTATAAGGGCACCAAGGGGCTCACGTAAGCCTCTCAATTTGAGAGGCTTACGTGAGCCTGGCCGGACAGACGTGCATGGCCAGCACGCCTGTCCGGCGGGGCCGCACGCCAAGCCTGCCGTCCTCACGCCATTTGTAGGCGTGCGGACGGCGTGCGGCATGCGGGGGAGGGCGTGCAGGGGTTTGCATGCCTGGTTGGGAAGGCGTGCAGCCCCTGCACGCCTTTTTTTTAGGCGTTTGGGGGGGCGTGCGCACGCCCTTTGGGTGTGCCGCTATCAAGCCCCATAAAAGGAGCGTGGTCTTTTTAGCTTTTTCATACTTTTTGAGTTACATGTGAAAGCCCAGTTAGGGGTAAGGGAGCTTTGGCCAACAAACGCGCACCTATTGCACTGCCCCAGACATCCTTGTCGAGGATTTTGGAGGTGTAAAGATCAGGGTCTCTACCCAAGATAGGCTTGCACCAGGACACGGGGTCCTTTTTAACGGCATCGGCAACAATGCAACGCAAGCAATGAGAAAGGTCCTCAGATGAAGAGCAATGATTGCCATGGTCCAGCAAGATCCCGACGGCTCTGAAGAGACAAGAATTGTCATCTGGAAATACACGGAGAATGAGATGGCCAGCCTCGAGCGCAACCAAGGTTAAGTCATGATCCTGGTATTCGAGTTTCGAGGCAGAGGGAGAGGCGCTGCTTTGGTCTTGAAATTGCACAAGAGAAGAAAGGCTTGATTTGGCCGGCACTCGTCCTACGTCATTCCCCACCCTAGCACGCGCTGCAAGTGGCGTCGATTGGGCTGGCGTGGATGGCGCAGGCAATGGGTCATTTGATGATGATGATGATGGGGACGATGAAGCTTGAAGAACCTTGCCATTCTTGATCCCGACGGATTCAACTGTTGCTGTGTTTTCTGAGAATGAGACAGCGGAGTTGGGAGAGGGAGCCACCGGGTTGGAGGTAGATTTGAAGTTAAGCATGTTAGGCATCATGAATTATCACAGAACGTACATAATAAATGTAATGTATTTAATTGATGTTGCAAAGGGATGGAATGTCACCCCAGGCAAACCCAGGTCATGATAACCCAAATCAGCATCCTGAGGAACAAGATAAGCGTGTCGGGGGAGGACATGCAGGGGTTTGCACGCCTGGTTGGGAAGGCGTGAATTGGTTTGTGTATAGAATGAGATTCCTGTGTGCCAAAGATTAGAAAACCAAATTTTGAGGCCTCATTAATTTGGAGCTGTGATGTTATGTCACTACAAACCTTACCAGATATCCTGTCCAGGATCTCCAGTAACATTTCCAGGATATCTGGTAGCATTTTTTTTGTTTTTTTGTTTTTATTTTTTTCCCCATTACATACATGATACAAATTGACACAATTTGACACATTCTCATGTTTTTTTCATTTTTTTCCATTTTTTTTAAAAACAAAAAACAAAAATATGAAAAAACATGAGCGTGTGACAGATTTTTTCAATGTGTATTATGTATTTAATGGGAAAAAAAGAGAGAAAAAAAATGCTACCGGATATCCTGGAAATGTTACTGGATATCCTGAACAGGATATCTGGTAAGGTTTGTAGTGTGTAATGTCAGTCACTTTTCTATACATTAACTGGGTCTCAGAGAGGCCCATATGATATTACATGTGTGTTTGGCAGATTTAGGTGTGTCCCTGCTCAACAAGTTGACTTGGGATGAAGATACATACCTGCCCACCAAGTTGACTTGGGAATCAGATGTGTCCCCACTCACCAAGTTGAATAGGGAAGCAGATACATACCTGCCCACCAAGAATAGTGATTAGAAGGTAGATAGTTACCTGCTCATCAAGATTCTAGCTCATTGAGCTCTCACCTGCTCACCGAGCTGGCTTGGAGCAGGTCCACACCTGCTTCACCAGGCCATGTAACTTGGTAAGAAAATGAACAACTGGTCAGCCGGCTAAGTCTGTAAGCAGGGGGACATCTGCAGCTGCTCACTGGGCTAGCTTGGTGAGTAGGTGTGTACCTACTTGCCAAGTCTCACTCAATGATCAGCATTTGTGAGCAACAATTCCATCCTGAAAATTGTCAGCTTGCTACTATGACAGAGCCAACCTGACAAAGGTAACATAAATAGAGACATTATTACTACAATATTAAGACCCATTTATATGACTAATAATGTAAAAAAAAATCAGTTTACTTATTTTTATCCAATAAAGCCTAGCAAAGTCCTGGCACCATAAAAATAAGTAATAAATTAAAATAACAACTACTTTTTACAAAAATACTAAATAACTTCTAAGCCTTGAGGATAACTTAGAATATTATGTCGTATTCTGAATCCTCATGTAAATTAATGTAGGGTCCCTCACTGGAAGTACCCCTAAATTCCTACTCCTTCACCTTGAACCAATTACCCATAAGAATTGGCCACAAACATATGTCACACAGACATTACACACGTATGTACTTGTTATATATGCATACTATATGTGAAATGACCAATTATGGACTTATAACTGAGGTGTTGTGTATAGTTTGGGAGTTAGGCCCAATTGGGGTTTAAACCTCCAACCCCGCGCGTGGATTATATAATCCAATTGGAAATTGGCCAAATGCGTGGAAATAGCTAATCCCCTAGTTACCACATATGTACAAGTGTAACTAGGGTAAAATTAGATTCTATGTGGTTTATTTACAAGGTTTTATTAATAAAAACCTTGAATACATAAGAGTAACATAGCCAGCGTGGCCTTTAATGATTGGCCTTAGCCATTTGTGGCCCATTTGCGTCATTTGTGGCCCATTTCAGATACATTCACACGTCAGTGTTGCTATGTACCTTAGTTACAATGACTAAATAATTTATTAAGGTCATGGAAAGCACTTGTGACGCAGAATTAATGACCAGCAGTGTCATAGGGATGAGCCTTGTTAGTGCCAATCTCCCAAATTGGCCACATTGCGCTGAAAACCAGTTACTACACGCACACAGGCAGAAAGGTCCTCCACTATGAGTGAAATTAGTATATATAGAGCCCTCTTTCTACGCCAAAAGTTGTTCATCATCATCAATTATTATCACAGTCAATCAGTTATGCCGTGTCCTGTCCTTATTTCAGTTACTCTGCCCTGTTTTGCCTATTTTATCCTTGGTGTTCTCATTAAATCAACCATCCTACGTGTCCAGCTCCTGTGCAGAAACCCTTCAATCTACCCAGCAGCTCTACTTCACCCCCCTACGTAGCTTTTTGGCTTGAAAGAAGCAATAGTGAGTACTTCTTTCATCCTTCTGTCCCCTTTCTGGTTCCTTAATTGGAAAAGCACTTTGGTACCACCTTCTGTTACGCAGAAACCCATTGTTTGCTTAATCAGATACCACCCTGCTTAGCAGATCTCTGATTTAGAGGGCATCTACAAACACCCCTGCGCCAGCAGGCCCCTTTATAAAATCGAATTATATTCTTTTTATTTCTTTCTTCACTACTTTTCTACGTGAAAATACCCCACTTTACCCTTCATTTGCACTCTTATCACCTTGTGTAGCTAAAAGGTACTAGCCCTTGGCATCACAGAGGCTGACAAAAATGGCCATGGTTAATTATGACCATCAGCTGAACAGTGCCTGGCAATTGGTTAAGGGAATTAATAAAAAAACCTGGGTAATCTGCGCTGACACCCGGCTTTACGTCCAGCCGACGTCGAGCGGACAGTTGGCCAACAAAGGCGCGCACCCGGTTTTCCGCGCACACACCCGGTTTTTTTGAATGATTCTTTGGAGGTCATTACTCAACCTTTTTTCGTGATTTCAAATTTTTTTCCCATACTTTCATATTTATCAAAATTTATAAAAATACTTTTGGAGCACGAAAATGTCATCTTGGCATGTAAAATTGGATTTCAACAGAATTTTGGCGTAAATTCCATTGGCCTGCAGAATTAATTATTTTCAAAGATTTTAAGTTTGTTTCCCACACTTTCAAGGGTGCAGAATCTAATGGTTAACACCAATTTTGATAAAAAAAATTGCTTCTCAGTTTTTGGGGGGGAAACTCAGTTTTTTCAACTATTTTTGTACTTCTCATATTCAAAGATTCTTCCAGGTTTTAAATCTTTTTCCCACACTTTGAGGTGTGGGAAAAACCATGGAAATATTCATTTTCCAAAAAAATTCCCCCTTGACATGTTTCTGATCTGGGCAAACCAGGCAAAATTGGACAAATCTTTAAACGGCTGCTGTGCATGAACTGTTCTTTTGGCCAAATCTTCAAACGGCTGCTGCACGTAAAACTTTCATGGTCTATGGAAAATTTATATAAAGTAAAAAATCATATCCATTACTTAATTTCTGATCCACTTTTGAGCCCATTTGGACATGCCAAACTGAAGTTACAACATTTGAGTAGGAGGAGATTTTGGCCAAATCTTCAAACGGCTGCTGCACGTGAACTGTTCATGGGCTATGGAAACTTTGTGAAACAGTAAATACTATAGCCATTGCTTAATTTCTGATCCACTTTTGATCCGAGTTGGAAATGTCAAACAGAAGATATCTCAATTGATAGAAACAGGTATGTAAGGATTGACAGGCAGACTATAAGTAAGACGTATGGTAGAAGAAAGCAGAAAAAGACACAATAAAAACTACAAGAACTAATCAGAATCAACTGAAACAATGTTGTTAAGTCTGGCAGATCTTCTTCTAGGAGCATACAAAACCTGTTGACCTAGGTCTAAATTGGGTTGAATGGAATCTTGCCAGGCAACAGCATCAGTCTGCACATAAGAGTTACAAAAGAAATTAACTTGAGGGCTAGGCCATATGCCACTCTTGAAATTGAAGCTGATGATATGGCGGATTTCTTTGATAGGTTCTTTGATTTTGATTTGGAATACACCTTGTTTTTTGTAGAAGTTCCCAGTGAATTTGAAAGGGCAGTCCACTTCTTGAGTCTTCCCCAAAAAGTCTCCAGCCTTTGGCTGGGAAGTGCCGGCTTTATCACAAACATAAGTGGTCCTATCCTCACCATGTTGAGTGGTGGAACGGCCAACCCAGATGGCATAGCCATGATCTGCAGCCCACTTTTGGGCAGCCCTACATAAGTCCTCTTTGTGTTGATATGATAGCTCAGGAGGGGGGGAAAGATCATGTTTATTGGAAGTGGTGGATGAAAGAAGAGCTGGGTTGATGTGAGAATGCAACATTTTAGATGATGGAGTTGGGATTGAGTTGGATAGAGAAGAATTGAAATTTGCTTTTTTTGGAAGTTTTTGAGGAGTTTTGTGTGGAGAAAGCTGAGAGAGTAGAGGAAAATCTGAGACTGTAGTTACGTAGAGATGAAGAAGAGAAGGAAAAAGAGCCAGTTTTTATAGAGGATGGATGAAAAGTGGTGTGGGAAACTGAGTTGGGGGTTTGAGGGGTGAGCAAAAAAAAAACCTTTTGAGAAATTTTATCAAAAATCAGAGACAGTAGTGCTGAACAGGAGGGAAAACGGTGAATTTCAGTGTATTTTTTTGTTTGATTTGGTTGAGGAGTGGTTGAGCAACGGGGGTTTGAAGTTTAGTGGGGGGGTGGTGACGGTTTTTGATGTGGTTGATGGTAGATGTTGGATGAGTCAGCTTGGCTGAGCCCGCTGAGCATGTTCTTCAAGTTTTTATGCATATTGCATAAAAAATAAAAAAAATAAAAAAACACGGGTGTGCGCGCGGAAAACCGTGTTTTTGGTGCAGCGCGCACTGCGGAGAAAACCGGGTGTCAGCACGGATTACCCGGTGTTTTTATCAACGCCCTTGATTATTCTGTTATATGACTTGTGTGGTGTGCTAGCCAAACACCCAAGTCATATTGAAAAAAATAAAAATGAGTGGTGATGTTTATAATCTTATGTAAGTGCACAACATTGTATGTGTATAATCTTATGTAAGCGCGCAACATTGTATCACATCACTGCTCCCAAACGGGGCCTGAAATTTTGTCTTCTTCTCTACTCACTCCAAAATCTCCTCTGTCTCTTTTATTCTTTTTTCATTAGAATTACTCCTGTCCAACACCAATAAGCATGTTAGAACAGCTTAGTCACACCATGTAGTCAAAAGAACTTGAGTAGTAGTCTATGTTTATTAATACTAGTCTTCACGTGCAGAGTCAGAGATAGTATTCACTCCTTTATCCATTACTAGAGTTCAAGGCGGCTGCGCCCCTGCAAAGTTTAGTTCTGGTTCAACAATTGGAATCCTCAAGGTTCAATTCCACCCAAATTTCTTGATCATTTCTTATCCACTTGGCCCTTCTGTCTCACCTACCTATAAGTAGTATTGTAATAACAAAATGGTGGCCCGTATTGTTTCACTGTTGCTTATTGATCTGACCTCATTCTATATAATCCTTCTTATGATTGATCAGACACTCATTTCAACCTCATCTGTACAAAAATGTGGACCACCTTTTTTCGAGTTTGTTCAATGTCAAAGCTTTATTACATTGTTACTATTCAGCTCAAGTTCACATTTTTGAATTTGGATTTGCCTTTGAGTTCATTTCTGGTTCTTGAGCTGTAAATGAAATTTTTGGACAAGATCATGTGTCAAAAGGGAGATGGCTGAATTTTTTTTCTTGGTGATTTCATTCAATATCTTTCCTCTTTGCACTTGAGAGACAATGAAGCTTAGGCCCAGAGTTGACAATCAAATTAACTTGATTCTTGATTAATTTCAGTAAAATTTCACAGCTCAACATCCACAGGCATTTTATATAGAGGCACCTCTTCCCCCATGGTAAAGAGATCATCTGCATCCACCACATTTCATGAGACATTTTTTTCTCATTATTTTGTGTGAATGGCTCAAGAAAAAAGCAATTGAATGAACAATAACTTCAAATATACATGCTTACATCATAAACAGAGTGGAGGGCTGGCTGGCTATGCAGGTAGTTTTTCTTCTGCAAAAAGAGGTCCTACTGGCTCATGCAGTCGGCACCTCTAGGCTCAAGTGTGGCTGTTCTCATTATCTTCATTTTCCTCATTTTTTTCATTGTTGTGCTTATTGAAGTCCTGGTCCAAGTTGTCACTCAAGAGCTTGCAGCCATCTTTGGGCTCCACATTTTCCAGGGGCAGGCTGGAATTGTGAAAAAGTTGATGAGCAGAAACTTGAACCCATTCATGATGGTGGGGCCAACCATGAGGATCAGGACCTTGGGGTTGTGGGCAATGCCTTGACCATGCTGTTCTCAAACTGAACCAGTGCCTCTCCACACAGCCAGAGCAGACCAATCACAAACAGCTTTAACATCACCAGCCCAAAGAACCAAACCAAGATCTTCTTCAGCCACAACATCAGGAACGGGTATGGATAGATCCTCAATAAAACTCGCAAGCTGAATGGTGTTCTTGTGAGACCTTGTTCACCAGCCTCTGAAGTGCCAGAAGGAGCACAAATACCATAATTGGTGGTATCAATGAGGATGTTCATAAAAGTAGAAGGCACATTTGTTCCCTGTGGGCGGCAAGGATGCCATGTAATCTGCAGTTCTCAGGGGGCATGTACATAGTGTCCTTCATGATCAGAACAACATTTCTCAGATGGAGAAAGGCCTTTGGATGACCTGAGATGAAGATGTTAGAGCACGACCTGCGTGTTGGGGAGCCGAATTGCACTGTGAAGAGAATCATCTGACTGATCACCTGTGTTGCCAGACCCCTGCTTGACAAGAGCCCTTGGTACAAGCAGTTACCTGCTTGACAAGAGCTCTTGGTACAGGAAGCCACCTGCTCGCCGAGAGCTCTCAGCAGTCAGCAGGTCTGCTGACCGAGAGCTCTCGGCGAGCAGAGAGCAGCTACCTGATGACTGAGAGCTCTCAGCGAGCAGGTAGATACCTGCTGACTGAGAGCTCTCGGCGAGCAGGTAGACCTGCTGACCGAGAGCTCTCGGCGAGCAGGTAGCTCTCGGTCAGCAGGTAGCTACCTCCTCGCCGAGAGCTCTCGGTCAGCAGGTAGCCTCGCCGAGAGCTCTCGGTCAGCAGGTAGCTACCTCCGCGCCGAGAGCTCTCGGTCAGCAGGTAGCTACCTGCTCGCCGAGAGCGCTACCTGGTTGCCGAGAGCGCTACCTGCTCGCCGAGAGCTCTCAGTCAGCAGGTAGCTACCTCCTCGCCGAGAGCTCTCGGTCAGCAGGTAGCTACCTGCTCGCCGAGAGTTCTCGGTCAGCTGGTAGCTACCTGCTCGCCGAGAGTTCTCGGTCAGCAGGTAGCTACCTGCTCGCCGAGAGCTCTCGGTAAGCAGGTAGCTACCTGCTCGCCGAGAGCTCTCGGTAAGCAGGTAGCTACCTGCTCGCCGAGAGCTCTCGGTAAGCAGGTAGCTACCTGCTCGCCGAGAGCTCTCGGTAAGCAGGTAGCTACCTGCTCGCCGAGAGCTCCCGACGAGCGGGTACCAAGAGCTCTTGGTAAGCAGGTCAGCTACCTGCTCACCGAGAGCTCTTGGTAAGCAGGTAAGCTACTCGCTTGCCGAGAGCTCTTGGTCAACCGGTAGCTACCTGCTTACCAAGAGCTCTCGGTGAGCAGGTAGCTTACCTGCTTACCAAGAGCTCTCGGGAAGACGCCAGCTACCCGCTCGCCGGGAGATCTCGGCGAGCAGGTCGCTACCTGCCCGTCGGGAGTTCTCGGCAAGTAGGCAGCTACTTGCTGGCTGAGAGCTCTTGGTAAGCAGGTAGCCCCCTGCTTGCCGAGAGCTCTTGGCGAGCAGGGAGCCGCGAGCTTCCCAAGATGTTTCGGGTGACCAACCAGGTCTCAAAGAATTTCCTGGAGAAGGTGGCGTGTAGGGGCCGCGGAGGCTATGCTGGGCTATGTGAGAAAGGGGGATGGCGTTAGTTTTGCGCGCTTGTGTTTGGGGTAAAAAGGAAATGTGTGTACAAGGTTCATCAGGTTGGAGACAGGCCAGGCCACATGCAAGGAGAGCGTACCTGGGTTCATACCAAGCAGGTGCAAGGAAGAGGTTGTGAGGGTTGGAGGTGGTTGGTTGTGGTCAAGGAGCCCAGCCTGGTTGTTTGGAAACTGGCAACACGCTTGTCAGTGGGCCGGGGTTGTGGCAGGCAAAGAAGTTCTGTACAAACCATTAGAAGCCTGAACCAACCAGGCATCGCATGCTGCAAGGCTTGAGCTGTGGACCAGCCAACGAAGCCTGGAATTATTGGAGGAACACCAGCCATGAAGGAGGTGTTCAGTGGCTTGCCGTTGGAAAGGCAACAGTCAACAGGCAGTTCAGTCATGCTGAAAAATAAAGGCATATAAAGAAGAGGGCAGTCATTGGGGAACCCCATGGGTGCGCTTTGCACCTGTCCCTGGGTGCCCCTACTTTGCTTTTGATTAGGCTGCACACTTGTATGACACCCCTCAACCGGCTCTTTTTAGCTTGTGCTCCGATGCAAGCAGGAGAGCCAACCCGTGGCACATTTGTGTTTGGGGGTTATTTAACAAAGGCATAGGCCAAAACCACGCACTTTCTGTTGAGAAAAGCGTGAATTTAATAAACTTGGATTATTATTTATCCATTTTCACAACCACATGTCAACCATTGTATGTAGTCTACTTAAGCCCACTAGACCAAAATGAATAAAAAGCCCATTGGTTCTTGTCCCTTTTTATCCGCATCACTGAGCCTTCCCAGTGAGTTCTTGAGAAACCTCACTGCCCTCCTTTTTATCTCCTCCTGAGCTCAAAAAGATGTAGCTCCGATTCTAAATGTGTGCCCTGAAAGATTTTAGAGATGACCCCGGTGCATCTGTGTGATTTTACAAAGCAGATTGGACTCATCATTCCAATTGCACTCCTGGAGCAGTGTTAGGACCCTGCTTACAAAACTGACAGGATTTTTTACCATTGTCACCTGTCACATCACTATGCCTAGGTGGTGCCGTGGTGACACTCCTATCACCATCCCCAGAGGGTCAGGCAGCAACAGGGTGATGGTGCTGCTGAACTTCATTTTAAAGGAAGCTGTCATGGATCAAATTTTACACAAGAACCTCATGTGAGCTATAAGTAGGGTGCACGGAAGGAAGACAGCCAAAAGAGCAAACCTTTTAGACAAGCAAATAGTTGAGTTCTGAGTAGGGAACACAGAAGAAAGAAAACCCAGAGAGCAAACCTGAGACAATATGTGGATCATCAAAAGTGCAAAAAATAAACTGGGATGTGAATGAATGATATGCGCCTTTTAGACAACCAGGTAGTGTGAGCTATCAGTAGGGCACACAGAAGCAAGATAACAAAGAGAGAAAACCTGGAAGAAAAAATAGAAAATCATAAGAGTGAGGAAAGAGTTCCAAAAGAGGAATTTAGTGAAAGGAGAAAATAGACTGGAGGCAAGATATGTGGATCAAAAAAGTGCAAACAATAAACTGAGATTTGAATGAATGAAGAAAAGAGAAAGCAGTAAAACTGTGGCCAATGGCTCTTAACTTAGAATCACAACTGGGTTTAGGGTTTTCTGTGGAGAGGACAACTTGGGATTTTATCTTTCACTAGCTTTCTGGTTTCAAGGCCCCAATTTGATCTTGATGTTTGGGGTTTGCTAACTCTTGGTAAAACCGTTGGATTTCATTTATAGATGGCAATCTGGACCCGGGTACCCGCAGCGTGTCCGCCTGCTTTTTAGCTCCAAGCAGACACCCATATGTACCCGGGCCGTACCTGGACACTCCAGAGGCGGTACCCAGGTCTTTTTGGCGGGTACCAGTGGTACCTGCAAGTCTTGAACTGCTTCGTAAGCGGGTCAATGCTCTCCAAGTAGCTAGGGTCATTGCCTACTCAATGAGTAGGTCAAGACATAATTTTCAAGTAGGCCTACTAGGCAATGAACTGCTTGGCAAGCTGGTCATGACCTTCTTGGCAAGCCAGTCTTGACTTACTCTCCAAGCAGGTCTTAACCTACTTGCCAAGAAGGTCAGCACCTGCTTGGCAAGTAGGCAACAACCTACTCAGCAAGCAGGTCTTTTCCTACTTGCTGAGCAGGCCATGACTGCAAATCAACTCATTTCCTACTTGGCGAGTAGGTCAAGACGTGCTTGGCAAGTAGGTTAAGACCTGCTTGGCGAGTAGTTCAAGACCTGCCTGGCAAGTAGGTCAAGACCTGCTTGGCAAGTGGGTCAAGACCTGCTTGGCAAGTAGGTCAAGACCTGCCTGGCAAGTAAGTCAAGACCTGCTTGGCAAGTGGGTCAAGACCTGCTTGGCAAGTAGGTCAAGACCTGCTTGGCAAGCATGTAGACCTGCTTGGCAAGCAGGTAGACCTGCTTGGCAAGCAGGTAGACCTGCTTGGCAAGCAGGTAGACCTGCTTGGCAAGCAGGTAGACCTGCTTGGCAAGAAGGTAGACCTGCTTGGCAAGCAGGTAGACCTGCTTGGCAAGCAGGTAGACCTGCTTGGCAAGCAGGTAGACCTGCTTGGCAAGCAGGTAGACCTGCTTGGCAAGCAGGTAGACCTGCTTGGCAAGCAGGTAGACCTGCTTGGCAAGCAGGTAGACCTGCTTGGCAAGCAGGTAGACCTGCTTGGCAAGCAGGTAGACCTGCTTGGCAAGCAGGTAGACCTGCTTGGCAGCAGGTGCTAAGCAGGTAGACCTGCTTGGCAAGCAGGTAGACCTGCTTGGCAAGCAGGTAGACCTGCTTGGCAAGCAGGTAGACCTGCTTGTCAAGTAGGTCAAAACCTGCTTGGCAAGTAGGTCAAGACCTGCTTGGCAATCAGGTCAAGACCTTCTTGGCAAGTAGGTCAAGAACTTCTTGGCAAGTAGGTCAAGACCTTCTTGGCAAGTAGGTCAAGACCTTCTTGGCAAGTAGGTCAGACCTTCTTGGCAAGTAGGTCAAGAACTTCTTGGCAAGTAGGTCAAGACCTTCTTGGCAAGTAGGTCAAGACCTTCTTGGCAAGTAGGTCAAGACCTGCTTGGAGAGCTGGTCCTGACCCGCTCAGCAGTCAGGACAAGCTTGGCAAGCAGGTCATTGCTGACTTGGCAAGTGGGTCAAGACCTACAAGCTAATTAGACAATCACCTACTCAGCAAGCATGTATTGACCAGCTTTCCAAGAAGG